>CM040809.1:29934125-29994125 GCA_022829025.1 Squalius cephalus
TTATATTATATCTAAATATTTTACATATAAATAACACATTTTCTTAAATATATATGCATGTGTGTGTATTTATATATAGAAAATAATTATACTCCATACACAGACATAAATTATGTAAACACAAACTTTTATTTTGGATGCGATTAATCGCGATTAATCGTTTGACAGCCCTAGTATTTTTCCATACTTATGAGGGACATGGACATTACAAAAGTCCATACTTTTCCCATTCTGAGTAGAAGCCCTGTATTTCAGTTTAAGTTTAGTTTTTACTTATTTCAGTTAAGCATTTCTAATTTTAAAATTGGATGTTTGTGAGTGTTACATGTTCACTGGTTTTGTGTTTTTTTGCTTTTGCCATCTGGACTTTTATTTTGAAGTGTATTTTCTGTTTAGTTCCTGTTTTGCTTTGTTTCTATAGTTACCCTTGTTTGTTGCCATAGTGATTGATTACCCTCACCCATTCCTAGTTAGTTAGCCTCTCGTTATCCTGTGTTTTTATACCCAGTGTTTCCCTTGTTCATTGTCAGGTGTTCTGTAATGCGTGATGCTTCAGAGAAGGATCCAATTCCAATATTCAAAGTTTATCAACCAAATAACACAATTAAATCTAGGCTAGGCTAGGCTAAGGTGAAAAACGGGGGGTGGGGGGGTGGGGGGGTGGGGGTGGATATAAACACTGGGATATAAAACCACTGGATAACCAGATGCTAACTAGGAACAGGTGAGGGTAATCAATCACTATGGCAAAAAAACAAGGGAAACTATATATATAACACTGGGAACAGAAAATACACTTCAAAATAAAAGTCCTAATTAAAAAAAACAAGAAATACAAAACCAGGGAACATGCAACAGTGGGAAACGTACACAAAATTAAGTCATTATCCTCTAAAAACCTTCTCTTAAAAGCTTGGACAATCTGCTAAACATCTCCTTTTGTGTTTGACTAAAGAAAGAAAGTCATTAAGCTTCAGAACGATATTAGGATGAGAAAATCATGCCTTTATTTTCTAGGTGTTTTAACCATGTAAACAATCCAATAAACCAATGAAAGCAGACATTAAGATTAATTTCTTCATAAAATTGGTTGTTTCTATTTTAACAGGTTGCTCAAAGCACAGTATTGTAATTGCGCAGTAATGCGTTGTCTAGACAGGTCGTTTTAATCCTGCATTTATTCCTCTCTGGACAGTTTGTGCGGAGGCGTACAACCCTGATGAGGATGAAGAGGAGAGAGAACCCAGGGTGAGTGGCCTCTCAGAACAGGCTATTGAAATGAGAGATTTTCCTCTTTTGTGCATTTCTGTGGCATCTGCTGCCCAGTATCCCACAATGCTTTGCTGTACACTTCAGGTCACTTACCCCAAAACAGATGAGCAGAGACAGAGACTACAGGAAGCCTGCAAAGACATCCTTCTGTTCAAAAATCTGGACCAGGTAAGATGATAAACACTTCATAAGATGATAAGACGCCATTTTCTTCAATTTAGCAACATGTTTTGGTGAATTTGTTGTCAGAAAGACACTAAGATTAACATGGATGGGTTGTTGCTTAGTTACTTCTAGAAAAAATTGCTAAAATATTGAAAGATTGATAGAAAAAAAAATGAAGATTGCCATAAAAGCAAATGTGACTCATTATGTGTGTTGAAGGAATACAAAACTCATAATTTACTCACCTCGTTGTTTCAAACCAGTGTTATTTCAATATTATTATTATATTATTAATATTTTGAATTAGCATTTATTTTCTTCAAATTTGAGTTTAATAAGACTAACAAAAGCACATAAAATAACAAAAAAAAATTTTTTTTTAATTTAAATATTTGTTTATTATTTCAGTTTTAGTTTTTTTTTTATATCCAGTTAGTCATTTCAATGCTTCAACTTAAACTTATTTTAGTTAGTTTCCAAGGCAACATTTACATTTTTTTCATCTAATATTTATATTTGATTTGATTTCAGCTTTATTTCAATTAACAAAAAACATTTTGAATAGTTTTAGTGTCAGGGAACCATAATAACCCTGTTCCAAATATTACATCATTTTTTATTAATAGTTTAATTCATTTTTATTTTTTTCATTTTTATTTTTATTTTTCAAAAGATTAAGTAAGTTTTAAGTTTCAGTAATTTTGTTGTGTTTTTGTAATTTTTTTAACATGCCTATATAGTTTTTATTAGTTTTTTTATTTAGTTATTTTAGTAGTTCAAGTTAAAATAAAATGTATTAATCGCATCTAACAAACATTTGTAAATATATATATATATATATATATATATATATATATATATATATAGTCACACACCCACACTATAATAAATAAATAAATATATATATGTATATATACAAATATATATACAAACTTTTATGTTAAATGCAATTAATCACGATTTGACAGCACTAGTTTTTAAAAATATTTTATTTCATTTCATGTTTATTTGATTTCAAGTAACAAAATGTTTTTATGGTTTTAGGAACAAACCCAAATATATGCAGTTATTCACCTGAAATCTGTTAAATATCTCTTTTTATATATGATGGAAGAAATAATAATGCCAGAAGAGTCAATTAGGCCCCTTTAACACAAGAAAGGCTGATACATGTTTGCTCTCTGAATGAACAGGAGCAGATATCCCAAGTCTTGGATGCCATGTTTGAGAAGGTAGTGGTGACAGGAGAGCACATCATTGATCAAGATGACGATGGCGACAACTTTTACGTCATTGAGAGGTAAACTGGATTCATCTCTGCATTATAATGCTGGAGTTTAAAGGGGTGGTTGATTATGATTTCACTGTTTTAACTTTAGTTAGTGTGTAATGTTGCTGTTTGAGCATAAACAACATCTGCAAAGTTACAATGCGCAAAGTTCAAAGCAAAGGGAGATATTTGCTTTTAAAGAAATCGCTTTTTAAGGACTACAACAAACGGTTGGCAGACATCCCAAGTCTCCCGGAAGTTCCGGGAGTCTCCCGCATATTGATAGCGGCTCCCTGATACCCGCAAATGAGTTCAAATCTCCCGGAATCTAGACTGAGCGAGCCAGAGCGCGCGTGCACAGCAGAGAGGGAGAGGGAGCGAGAGACCTTGCGTGTGTGCGCACGTAAGATAGAGAGCATCTGATTGGCCTGTTTCGGTAAATCAACCAATCAATTGTCAGTCCCGAATTAATCAGTTCAGTGTATCTAGGCAAAGGGAGAGTGCCACAAAAAAACATGCAAAAAACGAAAGTATAAGATACATTTTACGGCAGACTACATGAAAGTGTACCCCTGTTTTTTAAGAGTAAAACATAATGATAGATATTTATCACGCTGTACAGTTTGTAACAGTGACTTCAGTATTGCCCATGGCGGGTTAAATGATTGTAAAAGACATGTTGAGGTGAGTTCAACAAGTTTCATTTCATTCATGTGCATATTATTCCTTAGACTTGTTTAAAGCTGCAATGGAATATAAATAAAAGCAGTTTACATGAATAGTATAAGCAGCTTACACATAGTAAAAGTAATCTACATATTGTAACATTATGAACAAATAATTTTGTTATTATTTTATATTTGGGGGGGGGGGGGGATGACCTCCCTGAAATGAACTTTTGTAGGTTGGGATGTCTGGGTTGGTAGGGACTACACAACATTCCTCCCGGGTTAGTGACATCATTAACCCTAAAATTTACATAAACCCCGCCCCCGGGACACGATTTATAGATTATCAAGACAGAATATGCTAATCAATGACTAGAAGCTAGAACTAGAACTACACATAAGCTACATAAATTCATCAACAAACCATTCAGAAATGTTGTCTACATGTTGTCACTTCTTCTTGAGTCTCTCCATCATTGTCTGACTCCGGTTTGAAAAGACTAAAAGTTTTTGAAATTTGCAGTGCATGTCTGTGAGAGTGCAAGCTGTTGAAGCTCCGCCCTCTGTGCCGGGAGCAGCAGCTCATTTGCATTTAAAGGAACAGTCACAAAACTGTGTGTTTTTGCTCACCCTCAAAAAGTGACAATTTTAACATGCTATATAAAAATATCTGTGGGATATCTTGAGCTAAAACTTCACACACACACTCTGGGGACATCAGAGACTTATTTTACATCTTGTGAAAAGGGCATTATACCACCCCTTTAAACCTGTCAGACATCGATATCTTGTGTTCGTCATACAGGGGCATGTTTGACATCGAGCTGAAAGCAGAGGGCACCACGCGGATCGTGGGATCTTATGACAACCGTGGGAGTTTTGGAGAGCTGGCCCTCATGTACAACACGCCAAGGGCCGCCACCATCATCGCTACCTCACCTGGAGCCCTGTGGTGCCTCGTGAGTGATTCCTGTCATCACCCGTCCAAAAGCCGTGTGGCACGCTTTCTTCTGTGGAAGATAGTTAAATAAATATTCAGTGACATGAATCAAGTGCAGTTACAGTACATCACTTTCTAAGTGCTCAGATTGGTTTCACATCTCACTAGTTGCTTATTAGCATGCATATTACTAGGATATTGGCCGTTTATTAGTACTTAAAAAGCACATATTAATGCCTTATTCCTACATCCTTTAATCCTACCAATACCTAAACTTATCAACTTCCTTACTATTAATAAGCAGCAATTAGGAGTTTATTGAGACAAAAGTCGTAGTTAATAGTTAGTTAATTGTGAGAATTGGACCCTAAACTAAAGTGTGACCCTTATTTTTTATGGAATATTGCCGTATTCATTATAATTTTTTATCCGTGCACATTTTTATTTATTCATGTAATCTCTTCTCTTCTCTGATGACGAGGGCGGGGCAACCTGTCACTCACATGAGATCCGCCAATAGCAAACCACAACCATCCAATCAATTCCCTACAAGCCCCGCCTCTACATTTGTTCTTGTTCCAGAAGCCGTCACAGTAAGGAAGAAAAGGCTATGCCGACTTTAAGCAATTTTACAGTAAAATCACATGGTAAATGCCTTGTTTTCTTCTCCAAGAGCATTTCATGTGTGCGTTGTGTTAGAGCGCCCTCTGCTTTTCATAGCAAGTATTGAAATTACAGGACGATCCACCTTTTTCCTAACAAGCCAACTGCGTTTTTGATTATGGGAGGCATTTCCAGTTTGAGGAAGTTCCACTCAAAAAGACTAAAACAAATCATTTGTGTTACAAATAATCCTTGTTTTGTCAGGAGAATATCGTAACGCTTGGTGTTTTAATGTGACATGCTATAACAAGAATATCTATGGCAAGAGCTCTTTTCAGTCACTGCGTTCTTTTCCTCCTGATTATTTTCTTTTTTCCTTTGTATTCCGCTGTAACAGTATGAAAAAAAGACATGACATTTTTATGATAAAACCCAACCTATGTTGCATAATACAGACATATACAGTATTACATATATTACGGGGTTAATCATGGTCTGTGGTTGTAATTTTGTTAATGCTTTTACACTTTTAAATATCCTTTTAATGTTCAACAGTTGAAAAGCGAGAAGAAAAATGTCATTTCATTGTCCCACGGTTTTTGAGAATGCCTATTATTGCATTCATTGAGCGAAACTTTCGCTGATTAACAATTTATCCGAAAGGGAAGTTACTCCCTAATTTGTGCAAAGGATAAAGACTCAATCCCTCTTTCTCTGCCTTTGGTTGTTTTCCTGGAGTGTAAAATATTGTTTAGTATTTTTCTTTGTTTAAATGCCTCTAGGATCGATTGACATTCAGAAGGATCATCTTAAAGAACAACGCGAAGAAAAGAAAAACATACGAGGCTTTCATCGGAACCCTTCCTCTGCTCACGTCACTGGAGGTTTGAACACACACACACACACACACACACACACTTTACTTCTGCATGTGCAGTCCTCTTGTTGATTTCATGAATAAACGTGTCTCTTGTTTTTAGGTTTCAGAGAGAATGAAGGTTGTTGATGTCTTGTCGACCAAAGTGTTCAATAGTGGGGAACAGATCATTGCTCAGGTTAGTGTGACAGAACTAATAATGAAAATATTTCGACCAATTATTACGGGTTCCCACAGTCATGGAAATTTTTATATTTTTTATTTAAAATAGTGATGTCTGATTAAGGTCTGAAAAAATCATGCAAATTTCTGCATTTATGTTTGAAACTAAAATATTTAATGAGATCCGAGTACAAATTATGAGTTCAACGTGTATAAAATGATTTTTAACAACTGGAAAAATCGTGAAATAGTGGCTCATCCAATCAGATTTTAGTGATGGTGCTATATGTTTGGGCTCAATACGATTTTTTTATGCGAAATTAATACTTTTATTCATCAAAGAATCCTGAAAATATGTATTGCAGTTTTCACAAATATATTAAGCAGCACGACTGTTTTCAACATTGATAATAATCAGAAATGTTTCTCGAGCAACAAATCATCATATTAGAGTGATTTCTGAAGGATCATGTGACACTGAAGACTGGAGTAATGATGCTGAAAATTCAGCTTTGATCACAGGAATGAATTACATTTTACAAATATACCAACATACAAAACAGTTGTAATAATATTTCACAATATTTCTGTTTTTTTACTGTATTTTTGATCAAATGAATGCAGCCTTGATGAGCAGAAGAGTAAAAAAAAAGTAAAAATCGTACAGACCCCAAACTTTTAAATGTGTATCTGCAGTGCTTAGTGGTTATCCTTGTTTTCACAGGGTGATTTGGCAAACAGTTTCTACATCGTAGAGTCAGGACACGTTAGGATCACTATGAAAAGGAGCAAGGTGAGTCAAAAATGTGTTTTAACAAAGAATCACTGTTTACAGCACATTTCGGTTCATTATGCATCTTAATAAACCAATATGCCTTTCAGCTTTAAAAGGTTCACATGCATGACATTCCGGTGTCATTACCTCTCTTTTAGTCAAAAAACGATGCTGAAGACGAGGAGGTGGAAATCGCCACATGCTCCAGAGGGCAGTATTTTGGGGAGCTGGCGCTCGTCACCAACAAGCCACGGGCGGCTTCTGCATATGCCATGGACAACGTCAAATGCTTAGGTAATGAATTATAATTATATATTCACTGGTCACTTTATAAGGTACACCTGTTCAACTGCTCGTTAATGCAAAGATCAGCCAATCACATGGCAGCAACTCGATGCATTTAGACATGCAGACACGATCAAGACGAACTGCTGAAGTTCAAACTGAGCATCAGAATGAGGAAGAAAAGGGATTTTGAACGTGTCATGGTTGTTGGTGCAAGACGGGCTGGTCTGAGTATTTCAGAAACTGCTGATCTACTGGGATTCAGAGTAGGAACAGAGGAAATATCCAGTGAGCTTCAGTTCTGTGGGAGAAAATGCCTTGTTGATGTCAGAGGTCTGAGGAGAATGACCAGATTCAAGCTGATAGAAAGGCAACAGTAACTCAAATAAGCACTCGATACAAGAGCATCTCTGAACACTCAACACCTCGAACATTGAAGCAGAAGAGCGTCTCTGAACACAGAAGAGCATCTCTGAACACAGAAGAGCATCTCTGAACACAGAAGAGCGTCTCTGAACACAGAAGAGCGTCTCTGAACACAGAAGAGCGTCTCTGAACACAGAAGAGCATCTCTGAACACTCAACACCTCGAACATTGAAGCAGAAGAGCGTCTCTGAACACAGAAGAGCATCTCTGAACACAGAAGAGCGTCTCTGAACACTCAACACCTCGAACATTGAAGCAGAAGAGCATCTCTGAACACAGAAGAGCATCTCTGAACACAGAAGAGCATCTCTGAACACTCAACACCTCGAACATTGAAGCAGAAGAGCATCTCTGAACACTCAACACCTCGAACATTGAAGCAGAAGAGCGTCTCTGAACACAGAAGAGCATCTCTGAACACAGAAGAGCATCTCTGAACACAGAAGAGCGTCTCTGAACACAGAAGAGCGTCTCTGAACACAGAAGAGCGTCTCTGAACACAGAAGAACGTCTCTGAACACAGAAGAGCATCTCTGAACACAGAAGAGCATCTCTTAACACAGAAGAGCGTCTCTGAACACAGAAGAGCGTCTCTGAACACAGAAGAACGTCTCTGAACACAGAAGAGCGTCTCTGAACACAGAAGAACGTCTCTGAACACAGAAGAGCGTCTCTGAACACAGAAGAGCGTCTCTGAACACAGAAGAGCGTCTCTGAACACAGAAGAACATCTCTGAACACAGAAGAGCGTCTCTGAACACAGAAGAGCATCTCTGAACACAGAAGAGCATCTCTGAACACAGAAGAACATCTCTGAACACAGAAGAGCATCTCTGAACACAGAAGAGCGTCTCTGAACACAGAAGAGCGTCTCTGAACACAGAAGAACGTAGAAGAGCGTCTCTGAACACAGAAGAGCGTCTCTGAACACAGAAGAGCGTCTCTGAACACAGAAGAGCGTCTCTGAACACAGAAGAGCGTCTCTGAACACAGAAGAGCGTCTCTGAACACAGAAGAACATCTCTGAACACAGAAGAGCATCTCTGAACACAGAAGAGCGTCTCTGAACACAGAAGAACGTCTCTGAACACAGAAGAGCGTCTCTGAACACAGAAGAGCGTCTCTGAACACAGAAGAGCGTCTCTGAACACAGAAGAGCGTCTCTGAACACAGAAGAGCATCTCTGAACACAGAAGAACATCTCTGAACACAGAAGAGCGTCTCTGAACACAGAAGAACGTCTCTGAACACAGAAGAGCGTCTCTGAACACAGAAGAGCGTCTCTGAACACAGAAGAACGTCTCTGAACACAGAAGAGCGTCTCTGAACACAGAAGAGCATCTCTGAACACAGAAGAGCGTCTCTGAACACAGAAGAGCATCTCTGAACACAGAAGAGCGTCTCTGAACACAGAAGAGCGTCTCTGAACACAGAAGAGCGTCTCTGAACACAGAAGAGCATCTCTGAACACAGAAGAACATCTCTGAACACAGAAGAGCGTCTCTGAACACAGAAGAGCATCTCTGAACACAGAAGAGCGTCTCTGAACACAGAAGAGCATCTCTGAACACAGAAGAGCGTCTCTGAACACAGAAGAGCGTCTCTGAACACAGAAGAGCGTCTCTGAACACAGAAGAGCATCTCTGAACACAGAAGAACATCTCTGAACACAGAAGAGCGTCTCTGAACACAGAAGAGCATCTCTGAACACAGAAGAGCGTCTCTGAACACAGAAGAGCGTCTCTGAACACAGAAGAACGTAGAAGAGCGTCTCTGAACACAGAAGAGCGTCTCTGAACACAGAAGAGCGTCTCTGAACACAGAAGAGCGTCTCTGAACACAGAAGAGCGTCTCTGAACACAGAAGAGCGTCTCTGAACACAGAAGAACATCTCTGAACACAGAAGAGCATCTCTGAACACAGAAGAGCGTCTCTGAACACAGAAGAACGTCTCTGAACACAGAAGAGCGTCTCTGAACACAGAAGAGCGTCTCTGAACACAGAAGAGCGTCTCTGAACACAGAAGAGCGTCTCTGAACACAGAAGAGCATCTCTGAACACAGAAGAACATCTCTGAACACAGAAGAGCGTCTCTGAACACAGAAGAACGTCTCTGAACACAGAAGAGCGTCTCTGAACACAGAAGAGCGTCTCTGAACACAGAAGAACGTCTCTGAACACAGAAGAGCGTCTCTGAACACAGAAGAGCATCTCTGAACACAGAAGAGCGTCTCTGAACACAGAAGAGCATCTCTGAACACAGAAGAGCGTCTCTGAACACAGAAGAGCGTCTCTGAACACAGAAGAGCGTCTCTGAACACAGAAGAGCATCTCTGAACACAGAAGAACATCTCTGAACACAGAAGAGCGTCTCTGAACACAGAAGAGCATCTCTGAACACAGAAGAGCGTCTCTGAACACAGAAGAGCATCTCTGAACACAGAAGAGCGTCTCTGAACACAGAAGAGCGTCTCTGAACACAGAAGAGCGTCTCTGAACACAGAAGAGCATCTCTGAACACAGAAGAACATCTCTGAACACAGAAGAGCGTCTCTGAACACAGAAGAGCATCTCTGAACACAGAAGAGCGTCTCTGAACACAGAAGAGCGTCTCTGAACACAGAAGAGCGTCTCTGAACACAGAAGAGCATCTCTGAACACAGAAGAGCGTCTCTGAACACAGAAGAGCATCTCTGAACACAGAAGAGCGTCTCTGAACACAGAAGAGCGTCTCTGAACACAGAAGAGCGTCTCTGAACACAGAAGAGCGTCTCTGAACACAGAAGAGCCTCTCTGAACACAGAAGAGCGTCTCTGAACACAGAAGAGCATCTCTGAACACAGAAGAGCGTCTCTGAACACAGAAGAGCGTCTCTGAACACAGAAGAGCGTCTCTGAACACAGAAGAGCGTCTCTGAACACAGAAGAGCGTCTCTGAACACAGAAGAGCATCTCTGAACACAGAAGAGCGTCTCTGAACACAGAAGAGCATCTCTGAACACAGAAGAGCATCTCTGAACACAGAAGAGCGTCTCTGAACACAGAAGAGCATCTCTGAACACAGAAGAGCGTCTCTGAACACAGAAGAGCGTCTCTGAACACAGAAGAGCGTCTCTGAACACAGAAGAGCATCTCTGAACACAGAAGAGCGTCTCTGAACACAGAAGAGCCTCTCTGAACACAGAAGAGCGTCTCTGAACACAGAAGAGCATCTCTGAACACAGAAGAGCGTCTCTGAACACAGAAGAGCGTCTCTGAACACAGAAGAGCGTCTCTGAACACAGAAGAGCATCTCTGAACACAGAAGAGCGTCTCTGAACACAGAAGAGCGTCTCTGAACACAGAAGAGCGTCTCTGAACACAGAAGAGCCTCTCTGAACACAGAAGAGCGTCTCTGAACACAGAAGAGCATCTCTGAACACAGAAGAGCGTCTCTGAACACAGAAGAGCGTCTCTGAACACAGAAGAGCATCTCTGAACACAGAAGAGCATCTCTGAACACAGAAGAGCGTCTCTGAACACAGAAGAGCGTCTCTGAACACAGAAGAGCGTCTCTGAACACAGATGAGTCTCCATTTTTGCTTTGACATTCAGATGGTAATTTGGCGTGAACAACATGAGAGCATGGATCCATCCTGCCTTGTATCAGCGGTTCAGGCTGCTGGTGCTGTAATGGTATTTTCTTGGCACATTTTGGGCCTTTAGTACTGATTGAACATCGTTTAAACGCCACAGCCGACCTGAGGATTGTTTCAGACCATGTCCATCCCTTTAAGACCACAGTGTTTTCATCTTCTGATATCTACTTCCAGCAGGAGAACACACATATCACAAAGCTCAAATCATCTCACACTGGTTTCTTGAACATGACAGTGAGTTCTCTAAACTCAAACGTCCTCCACAGTCACCAGATCTCAATCTAATAGAGCAGTTTTGGGATGTGCTGGAACAGGAGATTCACATCATGGATGTGCAGCCGACAAATCTGCAGCGACTGCGTGATGGTATCATGTCAGTATGGACCAGAATCTCTAAGGAATGTTTCCTGCATCTACAGTATGCCACAAAGAAAAGAGGGTCCAACCCAGTAATAGCAAGGTGTACCTAATAAAGTGGCCAGTAAGTATAAATCATATGACATAACGTATGTATCGCATCTGCACATGAGGTCATTCACCTTGTGTTTTACAGTAATGGACGTGCAGGCGTTTGAGAGGTTATTAGGCCCCTGCATGGACATCATGAAACGGAACATTGCGAATTACGAAGAGCAGTTGATCACGCTTTTCGGGAGTCACATGGCAATAGAGGAGCAGAATGCATGAAATCAGTTAATCAATAAACATCGCAAACTTTAAATGCAACATGAAATGATGAGAAAATGGTAAGTAGAGGGCCGTCATCATGGTCAAGAAATCGTGTTAACATACTGTAGGTCATAAGCTTGAAGTTATTGTTTTGCATTCACAGATGTGAAACTCCGGTGTGTGTCAATGATCATGATTTTTTAGATGTGAAAAGCCAAAAGTGAGCATTTTCCTCCAGGGTACATGAGGGTTACAGGGGTTTCCTCACACGTTTTTCGGTTTGGGGATTTGGTACTGGTGTGTTTATTCGAATCTTTCTAATTTTTTAAACATGGTTTGTGTTTCTTTCATGTTACCGATGCTGCATCTTTTACAGTGACGTCCACATAAAGACCGAATTGTTGCCATATACAGCACAGTGATATGTTAATTTATTCTTTTAAAGCTAAACTTCTGCATTTTGAAATCTACAGGTTGTCAGTGTTTTCAGTGTTATGTAAGTCATTTTTACTGTAAGCCGTTTTTGACTAAATTAATGAATGAATTCAGCAACTGAGCTCTGTCCACTTGCTTCATGAACTGCATTTTGATGACACCTGTTACAGAAAAAGGAAACAATTATGGACTGTTCACGCCAAGAGTTTAAAGTGCCCCATAATGCTTTTTTGAATATTAGCTTTCATGTGTAATATAGCTGTTTGTGAATTTAAAAGATCTGCACAGTTTTAAAGATCAAGTGCACACAAACTATGTTTATCGAAATAATGGATTCTGAACTGCTGAAATGAGTTATCAGTATCTCATTTCCTGTTACATTCCTAAGTAACAACGTAACAAATTTGCATATTGCCATTCTATGCTCTTCATTGGCTGCCCTCAAACAACGTCAACTTTGCCCCGCCTTAAAACGCTGTAGTTGTGGCTGAGACTGAAAGAGTTTGGTTCGTTTGTTGACATGTCGCTGTTTTCCACTTTAATACACTTCAAAAGGATGAGACTCGCTCTGGAATTGATATGGAAAACCGACGCCGTTGTTACTGTTTGTATCAGTAGGCGCGTTTCCATTACAGATTTGCGCAAAACTTTTGCGATTTTTTTTTCTTTCTAAATGTCGACAAAAAACTATTGCGAAATGACGGCATTTCCATTAACCGATGTTATGCGATTAAAACTTCATTTTTTCCTCTCGCGATAAGTAAAATCATTCCAAAAACCATGAAAACGGACTTTGGTAGGTTTATGTACTATATCCCAGCCGCCGCACTGGCCATTATTATTAATCGAAGGAGATGTGTGTGTGTTTTCCAAGCATTAATGGTAAGGAACGACCCTTATTATACTTGAGAGCGGCACATATGAGGTGTTTCTGGGTGTTTCTCCCTCATTTCTGCTTCGAGGTCTTGATTGTGGCATTTATTTGAGGTTTAGAATCCATTATTCCTGTAATTCTTTTGTCTTATATAAATTTAATAAAGAATACTCTGTCTCGTATTCTGTCCAAACACACCGCGTCATCTACGTCAGGTGACCTGCAAATGCGCAAAAACTGTTTCCATTGTAGTTTTGCGAAATATTTATTTTTTGAATTGCCTGAAAAAGCACCTCATGCGAGCGTAAAAACTATTTTGCGATAAATGCGAGTTTTTGCGAAAACGAAGTGAGCGTATTTTCAATTCGCAATTTCAATTTGCGCAATTTGAAGGGTAATGGAAACGCGGCTACTGTGTATCAAGGAAGCCTCCGGAGCTGAAATTCAAATATGGTAATAGGTGTTTCGTTTCCAACATGCGCCAGCCAATCACAACAGACTGGGCCGTCTGACCAATCAGAGCAGAGTAGACACGCAGAAAGGCGGGGTTTAGAGAGACTGAATCTTCGAACTAACCGTTTCAGACTCTTTGAGAAATTAGTATATATAATGAGAAAAAGTGTTTTTTGACTGGATGCAGGTGAAACTTTTGTAGAAGACCTACAGACATTTTTTTTAAATAGCATAATAGGGCACTTTAAAGTCAACATAAAAACTCAAATAAACATAAATACTTAGTGTACATTAATCAACAACAAAAAAAGTTTGTACATAAAAAAAAATTCTCAATGCCTATGAAACATTTGTTTTCAGCTGATGTCACAAATGTATTCTGGTATGGATGTTTTTTTCACCATCCAATCAATTCTGATGGATACAATCAGGCCCCATCCATTTTTTTCTTGTTGAATATCCTATTTAACTGTAAAATGGTCTGCGAACTGTTTCACGCTGACTTTAATGCTCTATTTTCATTACACTCCCAAGAGTTCATATCTGATCAGACTGATTGAGAATACAATAATTGAGAAGAGGATAGAGATGCACAGACTCAATTACATGAAGAAATGAAAATGCATTTTGAATATTATTGCACTTTGATGCCAGTGTCATGACAGCTCTACTGTACATGTTTTCAATTCCTTATTTTTGCACAGTCTTTTAGGGAAGCTCCTCATTGTCACGTATAAATAGTAGATATAGACATTGTGTACCTTTACTTTTAAAATGGTGTAGCAGATTTTTATGATTTGTTCACATCTTCAGTGCTTTTGTTTTGTTTTTTAATACTTCACGTTGAATTAAGATCGACATGCACAAATAGTATGTTCACATTTGTTTTCTAGAAGCTCAAAAACGTACCAATGACATCTGCTTTATCTGAATGATTCCTCGTTTTTTTCCTGTGTATATTTGTGAGTTTCTTTCTTTCTGTGTTTATTTTGTTTTTGGAAGCTTTTGGCATTTTGATAATGTTCTTCAGAGCACTTGCTTTATTGTTCATTTCTGCAGTATTTGGACACTGTTTTTCTCTATCTCTTGATGTATGAGAAGTTCGTCCTTGTTGATTGGATCTTTTTACTTCACAGCAAGTCATAAGCATTACTAGTATCCATTTCTTCCTAAAGCATTACTGAAGATTCATTACTGTCTACCTCTAATATAAACAGCTTAGCCATCATCATCATCATCATCACCTCTTCCCATGTAGATCCCCACAGGTTTGTCTCTTGGTAAACTAACCTGTAATGAATCCCTAAACCATATCTGTGTGTCAGTGTAACTTTACACAATTTCTACCCTGTTCATTGGGGGGAAAAGACTTTTAATTGCTGATCAGTGCTCATTTCTGTACCATTTCTGTGAATTTCTGCCGCATATAATTGAGAAGTCGCTAATGCTTTTTATGTCCTGAAAAATGGATCAAAGGTCTACAGTCTCTTGGTGCAAGAGAACCCAGTATTATAACGTCAGTTATATTTGACTTTCCATTCAAATAAAGAACAATTTTGTATTTAAATCATGTTGTGATTATTACAGCTAAATTGCGAGATTGTGAGCATTTTATTCCTATGCTGAAATTATTTATTTTCACTTATGCATATTATGACCTCGCTGAGTAACATTTACATAGAAATGCCATAAAAAAATTTAACTTCCTCATATGGATGTGATATTTTTGTGTTTTATATCGTTAATTGGGTCCATAACCTGCATTTATGCCTCGAACCAACAGCCATTTCACTTTAAATGAGCTGTAATAAATCCAAATGAGAGGACCAATCTTGTTTTATGTTTGTTTACAACGTCTTAAGACAATACATATCTCAAGACCCCATTTAACAAAGAAGGAGGGTCTTTCATATAAAATGTGCCGTCTCAACCAATGAAATTCGCGGCTGATGTAACGGGCATGGAGAACTGGCCAATCACAAACACAATAACAAACCCATCCATGTCTATCCCAGTGTCCAAGCGACTAGCCAATCGCGCTTCGAGCTCACCAAACTGACGTACGTCTCCACCAATGGGAGGCCAGATCTAAAAGTAATCGGTCCTGCCTTCGCGGAGAATGCCAGAGATACTCGGTAATGGCGACAGGTTTGGTAAGTAAAAAAGTTGTTGAAATATTACCATGAAATGAAACAGTAATGTCAATGAACTTTATTTTGCGTGACTATTTTAAACGGGGACGGTTGTGGCCGTGAGGACCAAAAAGACTGTCATTCATTTTTTCGATCGCAAATGACAACTTTATACTTGATGGGGTTTTTTTTTCCCTCCGTGACGTTTGTTGTTTTGCTTGTGGTTTAGTCATTCTCTACCTCATCTTAGTGACAATAGTTAAACACAACCAGTCGTGTTTTTTTATCAAAGCCAAGAAGAAAACAGGGTCTCCATTCATTACACTGGGGGGAAAGGAAGGACTTGATGTACCATGTCTCAACTTGTTGACATTCTTTTGTTTACAGCTCCCACCATTGACATTTGAGTTCAGTTTTAAGCATTTATTCTCAGTAATTCTACGTGGATCAAAAGTCTCACCGCTGGATGGTCTGTGTAAGATGTGTTTTTTTAAAATACCGCAGTCGTTGATTCATTTTTGGCGATTTTTTCAAACAAAGACCTTCATATCGTTGCTACAGCCGTATTGAAGTTATTGTTCCCGTTTTCAGTTATAAAAAATATATTATTCGTGCTAAAATATCAATTATAAACCAAAACATCTATGCGATTCCGTCCGTTTTGTTCACGAAAGCAGAAAAATCTTATTTTCTTCCTGTGTGAAAAACTGAAACCGAGCAAAATAGCCTCAAATGAAGCTTTCCGCTCATAAACACGGACAATCTTCGATTGAATCGAACGGGGAGATTTCAATCCATGAATCTCAAAAGTCATGGTGAATTTTCTAGCGCAGTCTATCGCTGTTATTGATCCCCCGTTGTTACGCAGTTATGAATGAATGAGCTGCGCTGCGCATGCGCGAAGTCCCTGAAAGTTTATAAACAAGCCTTGCGTGCAATGCGGGTCACGTGACTGCGCTTTACAGAAACGGACGCAGTGCTAGCGAAAACAAAACGCGTAATTTAACACGCCAAAATGAATGACTCAAAGCCTTTTAAATGCTCTCATTTAATATACGTGTGCTCAACGTGATCAAGCAGTGGCCAAGAACATATTGCACAATACCCCACAGAAAAGGCTGCGTTTGTTTCTGTGTTTTGCTTCATTCATTCATTCATCCATTTCGTTCATTCATTCATTCATTCATGATTCATTCATTCATTCATTCATTCATTCAAAAGAAAAGTCTACATAATGCAAAAACAAAAACAAACCCAAAGTAAAAGCAAATGCAAGTATGCTGGTCTGGAAATTACCTACCCATTTTTCTTTCACTTTAACACTCTATGGTAAGCATTATGTTCTAACCATGAAATATTTTTTCAAATAAGTTTTAATTACATGAAATAGCTTCAATCATACAAATCCAAATGGAAAAAAAAAAAAAAAGAAGTGTTTTTTCGATAAAATCATGATTTTATTTTCTATTTAATTGCACATTTCTTTAAGAAATTGATAGATTTATATACTTGGAACTCATCCAAACCAAAAATAAGTCGATCCCTTTCATTCCCAATCATTTGGCTAACTCATCCTCACTATCATCACATGGAAGAGCTAACTCTGCACTCTTCCTATTGCCCTTTCCGTAAAATATTGCTGTATTCATTTTCTGAAATGAAGAAATCAATTTGTTATTTATACATAAATACAACTATACTACAATAAAAACTTCAAATAAATAACTAACTGCAATCATATTGTTGATGCTACTATATTTAAAAAAACTGCAATTCAATAGTGGTATTATAGTGATATTTTCTCAATTTACAGTTAAACTATGTTTGACAAAGTTGATTTGTGATTTACTAATATACTTATTAGGGCTGTCAAACGATTAATTGCGATTAATCGCATCCAAAATAAAAGTTTGTTTTTACATAATTTATGTTTATATAACATAATAATTTATATAATTTATTAATTTATGTGTGTGTACGGTGTATAATTATTTTCTATATATAAATACACATGCATATACTGTATATATTTAAGAAAATGTGTTATTTATTTATAAAATATTTATATATAATATAAATTATATATAATATAAATATATATACACAGTATATACATGCAAATATTTCTTAAATATATATATGCATGTGTGTGTATTTATATATAGAAAATAATTATACACCGTACACACACATATATTATGTAAACACAAACTTTTATTTTGGATGCGATTAATCGCGATTAATCGTTTGACAGCCCTAATATCAAATATGCAAAAAAAAAAAAAAAAAACCTCTTGAGAAGAGATGTTTAGATATTAGTTTAATAGAGCATTCTTCCGTGTGAGGGTGACAATGGGAACGAAGGACATTCAAATGTCATGTGACTTAAAAACAGCACACCATTGGCTACCTTAAGCCTGCCCTTTTAATTGCCATAGTGCAATATATTGTATTTCTTTCTGAATAGCAAGGAAATTTGTAGAAATTAATTGTTGCCATATGGCAACACCATACCATAGAGGGTTAAACACTTGTCTTGTATTTGCAGCCTTCACAGCTGACATGGTATAATATGGTGTGGGAAGTGAAAACTCAGTCAGTCCCCCAGAGAGTCCAGCAAGTCCAGTCACAGAGCTCAGGAATGGACGAGGCCTTCGACCTGCTCAAGTGTAATGAGCGTCTGCCCTCCTCACCCGGCTGCCCTTCTAACGAGAGCCACATGGAGTTTGGTAATAAGCTTTACCGCTCATATTTTAGTCTAAAAAATGTAAAAAATATTCACATTACTTGTAAATGACAGTGTGTGTCTCTCCAGATGACCTGCCTGAGCTGCAGGAGGTGCAGGATGATCAGTCGACCCCTGGCGTGTTCCAGGTGGCCCCGGGTGTGTCGCATCACGAGGAGGAGCCCGGCGAAGCATGGAGTTCCAGCGTTTCACACACAAACTGGCTAACCGAGCTGGCCAACATCGCCACGAGCCCTCAGAGCCCCCTGCTCCAGAACGCCCCACACAACCGGTCAGGAAATCCTGGAATATATACGATTGCACATTCATGTAAATCATGCAGCTCAGGCTATACTGATGACGACACATTATCATTGCAGGTCTTCTCCTGTCCACATCTTCTCCAGCAGTAGCAGTTTACATTCCTACGCTCGACCCCCTCTGTCTTCCAGCAGCGCCCCCAGTCCCGCCCGCAGCCACATGAGAGAGCGCCGGCGCACCAGGGTACGGCCACGGGCCTTTCCAAACACAAACACTCATAATCAGGTTTAATGCCAAAGTTATGTGCAGATATCAAGGTCCAGAAATAAGGTTTTGCCGATGGTTAGTGAACCCAGCAAATTTACTGGCCATGAAACTTATTTATATTATTTAAATTAAATTATATATATATTGACATTAACACCCGCCAAAAGCTGTATCAATACTGAAATATCGGAAACTATTCTGCAGGAGACACTATACCAGCTCTCTCTCTCTCTCTCTGACAAACAAGTGACACACAAACCCTCCTCTCCTCACTCACTCGTTTAATTTGCTCCGGATTAATATTGTTGGTGTTACAGGGCTTGAATTTCGGCGTGGGATTGTGTGTATTCAGCATAATTGTACTCATTCCCGCAGATTTTGTTCTCACACCCAAAGTGTATATGAGACCATGGACCACAAAACCTGTCACATGGGTCAATTTTTTGAAATTGAGATTTATACATAATCTGAAAGCTGAATAAATAAGCTTTCCATTGATGTATGGTTTGTTAGGATAGGACAATATTTGGCCCGAGATACAACTATTAGAAAATCTGGAATCTGAGGGTGCAAAAAAATCAAATAAAACAGTATAATGGGTCCGTATGTCAGGTCTTAAAGTGACAGCAGCCTAATAAACCTGCTGCCAAATTTTGAGATAATATTACAAATATATAAATGGCAGTTTTCCCCCATGGAATCGATGTCAAAACTGTGGCCAGTGAAAATGCTGAGTGGCTTGTAACTTTGGAAAACCACTTTCCAGTGTTTGGTGAGCAATAAAGTCAATGTCAAGCCCTGTATAAATTATGGCTGTCAATGTTAGCTGGTCAATGCATGTGATCAATTAAAAATCATTTACGCATTAAAATAATTTAACGCAAATAAATGACTGAAGCATGTGAAATTGTTCACATTTATTTGTTATAACTATATGATCTTAGAAGTCGGGAGTTTATCACACTGAGCACCTGAAACCCTGGTAGGGCGGAAACTTTAACCGGATTTCGCTTCTCTGTTTGCGAGATCAGATCATTTTAAGCCGCTAAACTCGGGGAAAATTTTAGGTCCGTTGATTCAGTAAGCGAATGCATTCAAACAATCAGTCCAAAACAGCGCTAATGTAAAGAAAACCAGGCTTATGACATCAGAGATAGCAGAGAGAATAGAGCCTCATGTTGCGTTTTCAGTGAATTATTCATTCCCAGTGTGTGTTTCGCTTTAAAACACGAGGTGTGTGATTGTTTCTGAAGAGCACAAGCTCTTACACATCACGCTTGTGTGAAATACAGACTGAAGGGAATGTTAGAACCCACCGCTGGACGGCCAGATGACATGCAAACTACATTTCTTGGCTAGATAAAGCAACATCTCACTAGTAAAGTTTCGATGGAAGAGTATTACAATCGATTGCGGTGACGTAGAGTCGTCGTACGGTAAGCACGCCTGTGTCCGTTATATTGATGCGCAAACAAGCATTGTATGTTCACTCTCGACGCAGTGTATTTACGGACAGACACACATTTCACTACATTCATTTTGTTTTCACACATTCAGGAGGATAATGTTTTGATTTGTTGTGTATGTTGCTGTGTTTAGTAATTCTGAATGGATCTGTGATAGTAGGTAAATGCAGTCTGGTTTAGGGTATTTTAATTTGTTTGGGCATCTCCATGTTCGGTATCACAACTTGACTTGTGTAAAATGTAAACAAGCTCTTTGATGTTGCACTGTACACATACTATATACTGTGAATTCTGACATTTTTTTTCTGTAATGTTTTTTTTTGGTGTGCATAAATGTATGAATTATAAGGACTCCTTATATCATTTGGTGTCCTTTTTTTTTTAGTCTCCAAGTGTCGTTTGTGAGAATCACCATTTAGTCTGATGGTTTCCTTTGCTGGATATAGCAAATGATGACAAAATGAACGTGGTAAACAAGATAAATGGTCTAAGTTTTATTTCACAATATGTTTGCGAATTTTTTTTTTTTGTGCTATTAATCGCAAACTCATCGTGACATTAAGCATACACCATTTATGTAAAATTTTTTAAGTTGTAATCTATTGACAACCCTAATGTAAATATATAAAACATATATATATATATATATATATCACAAATAAATATTGTGATGTTAGTTCCATAAAGAGGATCATCCATATTTGGCCCAGATCTTGTACTGACAAGAAATGAAAAGCTACACACTCCATCAATTAGGGTTAGAAGAACTGATGCCAAATGCTAGAAACATAATAATCACTGCAATAATGATCCAATCATACACTCTTATGCATTTGCCTGTTTAAAGCCAGACGGTGACTTTTTTGCCGAACAGGGGCTGGCCGTTAAAGAGTAAATCGGATCTAGTATAGACTTCTGAGGCTGTTTTCTGTGCGTTTACAGGCCAGCAGTGAGTCGGAGTCTGGCATTTTCTGTATGTCGTCTCTGTCCGATGATGACGACCTGGGATGGTCCCATTCCTGGCCCTCCACTGCCTGGCATTGTTTCCTGAAAGGTAAAGGCACATGCAGATAAGGTGCTCCTAAAAGCTTGTGAACAGAATAGCAGCCAATATTGTAATGGCAGTCATTTTATCAATGAGTGACTTGGGGAAATGTGGTGAACAGCACCTTCTGCTGTTACAAATGCAGAGCAGCAGGAGTAAAACAGGGAAACAGGCGTGTCTCTGGGTCACAGGAGGGACAAGAAGTCCTCAGAACAAATTCTAGTCAACACACCCTCTTCCTAGAACATGTTTGCTTGTACATGAATGTCATTTTATTTGTAATTATTGATTGATATGTGAGTATCTCACCAAACTTTTGTCACTGTGCTACCCCATCTTTTTCCTCTAGGAACACGTTTACGCTTCCACAAAGGTCCGAATGTGGAGTGGCAGGAGGCAGAGGATGTGATGGAGTCGGATGAAGATTCTGATGACGAGGGAGAAACACAGTCCAACCCGATGAAGGTAATCGTGTACACATGAGCCCTGCGATTATTCTTCAAGTTACTTCTAAGTATGCTTTGAAAAATCCTATTGCCAAAATAATATAAGTTTGTTTGTCTCGCAGAATTATGGCTCTGATGGTCTAAAGCTGGTGATCTTTGAGGAGAGTGTGTCTTTCGGCCAGTCTGTCCTGAAGTTAACCTTTGACCCTGGTTCTCCTGAAGCAGGGCCTCTGACTGCTGAGTGCAGATTGGACCATCCGTTTTTTGTGAAAAATAAAGGTAAATGCCGAAGCCTTTTTATACGCAGTATCGTTAACAGATCAATGTGATTTCAGGAGATTATTCTGACTGTGTGTGTGTGTGTGTGTGTGTTAGGGTGGTCTTCTTTCTATCCGAGCCTTACCGTTGTACAGCACGGCATTCCCTGCTATGACATGCAGGTCGGAGACTTGTGTCTGCCGCCAGGACACCGTGACGTCATCAACTGTGACGACTCTGTCGTTTTTGACACTTTTAGGAGGTACCAGCGTTGTTATTGTGAACTAATCTTCCTTAATTGAAATAAAGCTGAAATAAAATATTAGATCAAAATATTACAAATATTTGATTAAGAAAAAAAAAATAGAAATGTTGCCTTGGCAACTAACTGAAATAAAATTACTAAACACTAAACTAAAAATAAATTAAAAATACACACATATAAATATACATATATATATGTTGATTGCATATGTGTTTTCCTGCATTGTGTTATAGTGAACATACTGCATTTGTATCTCTTTTTTAATTTATCATTATTATTATTACTGTTATTTGGTTTGATTTTGTTATGTTTATGGCTTGTGTGCAACACACTGGTTGTTTTGGATTGATGTCTTCATTGTTAAAATATCAAAAAAACAAAACAAAAAAAAACTAATAAAAATGACAAAAGTACACACAAAAATTTTATATAAAATAAAAACTGAAAATATAATATTAAAAGCTAATTGAAAATATGAATGAATATTATAATAGTCATTTTAAAAAAAGTATTTTCATTCTAAGTTCATGTTAACTAATTTCAACAAATGAAACCTTGGTGTAAATTGTTACCAATATTCATTATTTTTTCATTTTAATGTTAAGATTATTTTGCATTGTGATAATGACAAATTAAAATATGTTTTAAGAAAAATATATTTGTCTTATTTAATGTGATATATGACCTAATTTTTTGCAACTAGTACCTCATTTAATTTAGTTAGTTTTAGTTTAGATTTCCTAGATGTATCTTATTATTATTGTAAAATAGTAATAACATAGATACATCATTTCTGACATAAGAACTTTGCTTAAACTTGACACATTAAACATCTTTTTCTTCTTTTTTTTTTTTTTTAACAGTTTTTCCTTTTTTATACACACCAAGGAGGGAAAAATGAATAGAGAAAAAGAAGTAAAAATCAAACAACAATAACACAACCATTAACGATAACTGGTATATGAGGTCTTGCTTTGTGGTATTGTGGTACAGTTCTAAAAGTATGTTAATTATTTGTTTTTTGTATGTAACAATCCCATTTCTTCCAGTACTTTTCCCCTTTGTCCTTCTGTAACCGAAGGGACAGGGTGATGTTTTCCATCGACGTTTAACATGTTTTCTCACCCCACAGTTATGACTTCACTCCTCTCGACTCTTCTGCCGTGTATGTTCTGAGCAGTATGGCACGCCAGCGTCGGGCTTCCCAGTCCAGTGGGGGCGCTGTGAGTCCCGACTGTGAGGCCCTCGGCTCCTCCCACCACTCCACCAGCAGCAAATCACAGCGCAGCCACGCCTCAGGGAGCTCTGGAGCCACACCCACAAAGTGCAAGCGGCCAATGAATGCCTTCATGCTTTTTGCCAAGAAGTACAGGGTGGAATACACACAGATGTATCCCGGCAAAGACAACAGGTGTGTTGATGTGCAAACAAACACATGTTTGCGTTAGCTCTGTTCCAGAACCTAGTCAGCTGATACTGGCTCCGATATAATTGATAACTCATTAAAGTTAATCATTCTTCTTGGGAAGTTTCATATAGCCTACATAAAGCTAAAGTAATGTCTATAACACCCTCCTTTAATTTTTTCAGTAAAGATCTTAAAATATTCTATTATTGAATTCAATCACTTGAAATAATGTGTATAAAAACATCTCTTATACTGAAAAATATTATTTGTAGAATTTAATGTTTTACTCTGTACAATGTAAGTTAATCTGTTAAATGTTTTCCCCAATATCTGTTTGGCTTATGTTTAATGTTAAATGTCATTGTAAGCTTTTATGAAAGTTAAATAAAAAAATTAAATAAAAAATAAGGCAGACATAATTTTTTAAATAAAAATAAAAACCTAGTGCGCTGTCTTGATGTCTGTTTCCTACATAGGCAGCATCCATACTAAAATAGGACAAAATAATACATTTTCGTAGAATAAGAAAGAAAAAAACTTGGATAAATGAGGCATTACAGATGTTTCTGTGTCTAATTTACTCAGAGCCATCAGCGTGATTCTGGGCGATAAATGGAAGAAGATGAAAAACGAGGAAAGGAGGCTGTACACCATGGAAGCCAAAGCTCTGGCCGAGGAGCAGAAACGTCTCAACCCTGACTGCTGGAAACGCAAGAGAACAAACTCGGTTAGCATTTTTGAATTAGCATGATTAGCATTGATATCGTGAATCTGTTTTTGAAAGATAAAATTTGACTTACCTTGATTTTGTCGTCATTTTCATTGGCTCTTAGGTCATTAAGAATTTGAAATTGATCGTTAAATCATATCCCTCTCCATTTCGCTAGGGCTCTCAGCAGAACTAGCCTGAGGATCGTCACCAAAACATGAACTGGACTGCAGGAGACGGACACCGATACACATTCTCTCAAAAGAATGATAAACCGCAACTGTGATGCTTCACGCACTTGCTTTAGGGAAAAAAAACAAACAAATCAAATTCGCTAATTACAACGAAACGTCTTCGCGAGAAGAATTGCAAAAGAAGAAATACATTTTAAAAATATATGAACGAAAGGCAAATCATGATATAATTATATGCGATATAAAAAATGTTTTAATCTAGTCAACTAACAGTGCTTGTGTATTTTTCTTATCCTTTCAAAAATGACGAAAATGCCTTACTTTTCCAAAGCAAGACAACGCTCAGTTCTTCTATCAGGTAATTTCGTATTTCTAGGCTTGAAAGGTGCAACCCTGTGGTGCTATTTTACTGAGGCCGAAGGAGTGATATATATATACAAATAATGTCTATTTTTCAATGTAAAAAGGGGAAATTTAGATCTTAGCTTGTTTTTTTCAGCTGTTCATATTAATTATATTTGTATAACTCAACTTATTGCACAGACTCAAATGTATTGCAAACAGACGAATGCTGTTGAACTTCGTATTCGTCGACGTGCTGGAAAATGGTTGAATTTGATATGACACCAGTCCAGCCTAGGCCATAATCAGTGTGTGTGTCTGCGTAACTGTGTGCAGGTGTGTGTGTGTGTATGAGAGTCTATCCATAATGGCCATATTGAACATGGATAGAGTCCCACACACAAGCAAGCAAGTACAAAGACACACATGTTGTCACATACAGCACTTCAGGGCCATGCCTTCACTGTAAGTGTTCTTGTTTTTGCACTTTATATTCAAATATAACCTTATACAACCAATAAATGTATACAAGCTGAAATGATGTGTAAAAAATATATATTGATAAGATGTATCCTTTGACACAATCATGGCCAAACTGAGCAACTGAGTGTTGTGTTTTGTGTTTGCCATTGGATTGCATTACAAATACATTTATGTTAATATTGTACAGGTCAACGTTCCCATCCATTTCTTGCACAAACTATTCTTGTATCATATTATAAATAAAATTTTAAACTCGCTACCCTACACATGTGCAGCATTTGTGTGTCTCCTGACAGGAAAAAAAAAATCAACATAAACAATGAGACTAATGTGATTTTATACTTACGTTTGTACAAACAAGCGAATTACGTTGGTACGCAACTTCCCGCCAAATCCGTCCCGACAGCGCTAAAATATAAATCATTTTTTAAGGTTTATCAAATCGGATTTAGGTAAAGACAGTTTTTTTTCATACTCATGTTTTATTATTAAAATAAAAAAAGTTACATAGCGTAATTTTATCAAAAAATACAAGCTGTATATTTCTGTTTTATTTTAAAGTTAAACCCTTGCCAATAAACTTCGATGATAAACGCATTACGATTTTGAAATCAATTATATTCTGTGGTAAATGAGAGAATGTTGGCTTGGATTCAAACAGCACTGTGTCAGTAATTAATAGACAAAGTTTGTAAAACCTGTTTTAACCGTCCGACCAGTGATTTGCATTTTAAGAAGTATAGCCGTACTCATCTCCGTGGTGACGGTGTCCCTGGAGACTCTCCAGACATCAAAACAAATCTTCATTAAAACAGCCTTAATGAAGTCTGTGTTAATACACACTCCAGTGTATCAGAAGATCTGTGGATCAATCTTCCATTCAGCGTATTTGCTTTTAAGTTTCAATTGAATCTTTCCCGTCCTCACCAAACATCAAAACTCAAGTAATTGAGTTGCACGGCCAGAAATCAGGAGCGTCACCATCAAATGTAACCTTTTGTTGAACCTTCATATGTGGCTTCTTATCTTATTTTATCTGACGTTACAGGTCCAATAAATCTCATTAACTAAATTGCAGACAAATATTACGAGTTATTCGTGTACATCCACCAGGGGGCGCACACACACAATACATGCAACACATGAAGCACGTGTTCATCAGCTTTGTGCTTCTAAAATAATATAATTATTAAAGCTAAACATTAATACATATAGGCTTACTGTACTGTGCAACTGTTTTGAAGTAGAACTGAAATATGCATTTTAACTGCCTTAAGATAAATAAATAAATAAAATAAAAAGACTAGGGCTAAATATCAGTAGCTCACGATGACACTTTTATCATTAAGAGACAGCAACCCATTTGGGAGAAATAATATGTAAAAGAAACTAGATTTCCAGCATTAGCCAAGCTTTCCACATGTTTCTTTCAAAGACAGCTCTCCTTGTGAACAATTCATGTCTTTCAAAGTCAGAAAACACTTAAATATCCTCATGAAATTTAAATGAATGTGCCTGAACTGTATGCCTTAAAAGCATTTAAACAGGACAGAAATACATTCCAACAGAATCAAAGGATATATATTTACATATATACCTAGATTTTAATATTTTCAGTGCTGCTTGCCCATGCAAAACTAATGCAATGGTGTTTCTAAGCCCTTCAAAGTAGGTCTAGGATTTTCTCAGCCACTTTATCATCTACCAGGCTAATAAATCAGATCATATATTTAGGTATGGACATTGGGACGGCGTGGGAGATGCACTGGAGTATCTTCATCTATTTGCAGTGTGCCTGTGTTTGCTCTCTGAGCTCTGTGTGTTGACCTACTGCGACAGCGAGCTGAAACACCACGGCACGGCCTTGTGCTCCACGTTCCTGAAACCCCTCCAAATCACACACACACACACACACACACACACACACACACTGCAGCATGTGTCCGCGGCCCCACTTTCGGCTGGCAGCTCTGGGACGTCGCTGTGATAGTGACGGCTCATGTTTATGCATGATGTGGAGCTCCCCAGCAGAATTGATGAAGTCATGCGAGCCCGTGACGTGTGTGTCCTCTCGTCAAGGTCTGCGAGCAGACGCGAATAAAGCCGAGAATGAAGAGCCACATTAAAGAAGACAGTTCAAATCAGCAGCTGTCAGCGCAATGTCACCGTGCAAACAATAACAAACTCGTCTGAGAGCTGATGTGGTTAGCGATGAAACCGAAACAGCCAGAACTGATCAAAATATCAATATAACACAATAATGATTGTGTGCGCGACTATAACCTAGACAGGTTATTTACATTTTCTGGAGGATTCACTAAAAATGAATCTGAAAAATGTCCCTTTAAAAATAGTAATAATAATAATAATAATTCACCTGCAGATTTTTTTTTACCAACAAGTCATAATAATGAGATAAAAAGTTGAAATTATGATATTCTAAGTCATAATTATAAGATAAAGATATTTTTGACATACATTTTTATCTAATAATTTAGACTTTTATGTCATATTGTGGACTTTTTTTCTCAATTATGACTTAGTATGTCAATTTTGACATAAATTATGGCTTCATATCTAATAATTTTGCCTTTATCTCACTTAATCTCAATTTTGCTCGGACGATTAATTATCACAAATAACATCTCTTACAGTGTAAGCCTACTTTTTACTTTCAATTGTATTTAATCCAAAAAATTCTAATAAACTAACCCCATATGATTTCTGATAATATCATTAATATAATATAATATAAAAAATGTTAAATTTAAACTGCACAATTATTGTGGTTATCTCAAATTATGATTAGATGAAATACCCACGATGAGACGATTAACAATAATAGTGACATGCCTACTCATAATTAAGACTTAGTATCCCATTTCGACATTTATCTCATAATTTAATATGATTGATATGATTATTCATTACTTAATATGTCACAAATTCAAGTTTATGACTAAGCATCTCAATTTCGACACGCTTGAGTATTAGGACTTTGTTTAGAAGATCACTAACAGAAATGATATTCATTAAAGTCATCATGAAACAGAAGTTGTGATGGTCTTTTCTTCCCTATTGTGACGTATATCCGAGTGAAACTGCTTCTCAAACAAGAACAAATGCGGGGCGGGGCTTGATTATATATGTGGAGAGCTGATTGGATGGTAGTGGTTTGCTATTGGTGGATCTCATGTGAGTGACAGGTTGCCCCGCCCTCATTATTTGTTATTTGTTAAAGTTATGATGACTTTAAACTAGTAGTAGTTTGCATGTCTAAGGCCTTTCAGTTCACACTGACTTCAGGCAGTCCCCCATTATGAATCTGAGAGGAGCAATTTGCGGAACAAATGACTAACAAAATGAACGTTTAAAGATGAAGTGTGTGTGTGTGTGTGAGAGAGAGATGTCTGTGGGTGCGGCTGGCTAATCAGAGCCTGCATCTGCACACAGACTTCTTCATTAGAAGTAATTACACCACTATAATGGGAAGCGAGCGAGTATGAGAGCGAGAGAAAGATCAAACGAAATCGATGCGTTCCGCTTAACAATGACAAACGCTACTGGAGTTAGTGTTCATGTTTACTGTACGAATAAGCTGCTGTTTAGTGGAAAATGGCCAGTTATTGTGAGTCTCGTGTAGATGAGCGTTTACTAGCGGCCTAAAGTCTCGCCCCGATCGCAGATTATTCTGTCCAAGAACCAACAGGAAGGGATAGTTTGACAGACATGTAAACCAATCACAGTTTGTTTTGGTTTTGCATACCATTTATGGGTGGTTTATCAGAATTAGATAATGCAGAAATAAATAAAAAAACAGAAAACAGAGAAAAAATTAGCAAACAACAAAGCTGAACAAACAGGTTTTGAGAGAAGTCTCTTCTGTTCACCAAGACTGCAATTATTTGATGAAAAATACAGTAAAATCAGTAATATTGTGAAATATTATTACAATTTAAAATAACTGTTTTCTATGTCAATATATTTAAAAATCAAATTTATTCCTGTGTTCAAAGATGTATTTTCAGCATCATTACTCCAGTCTTCAGTGTCACATGATCCTTCAGAAATCATTCTGATATGATGATTTATTCAAAATATAAAATATATTCAAATAAAATATAATAAATATATTAGGGCTGTCAAACGATTAATCGCGATTAATCGCATCCAAAATAAAAGTTTGTTTTTACATAATATATGTGTGTGTATGGTGTATAATTATTTTCTATATATAAATACACACACATGCATGTATATAGGCTATTTAAGAAATATTTGCATGTATATACTGTGTATATATATTTATATTATATAGAAATATTTTAGATATAAATCACAAATTTTTCTTAAATATATATATGCATGTGTGTGTATTTATATATAGAAAATAATTATACTCATTACACACACATATATTATGTAAACACAAACTTTTATTTTGGATGCGATTAATCGCGATTAATCGTTTGACAGCCCTAAAATATATAATAAAATATTCAAATAGAAAACATTTATTTTAATTTGTAATAATATATCAAAATATTACTGTTTTACTGTATTTTTGATTAAATAATATTTCTATGTATCTCTCTCTTTTTCTTATATTTTATATATATATATATATATACACACACACACACACCGTATTGATAGTTAATGCATTTTTGTTCATTATATTAATATTGCATGGAATTTCCTTCAGAAATTAAGTGTATTATTTAGTATTTTAACATTTGGCCTGTGGTGCAGATCGAATCCTCTGATGGGACGTTTGCACATCTCGTGTCGCCCTCATCTCAGAGTCAAACCACAAGACCCGGCGATGTTGAAATGCTTGAACAGGGTAAGAAGCCGCTGTCAGAGATAACAGAAAGAGAGAGAGGAAGGTTAGGGAGAACAGAACGGATAAAGACTGACTCCCTCTGACGGGCTGACAAGAGGAGATAAAGAATTGTTCACGGTTTTCATTCTTCTTTCCTTCTCTTCAGAAGCTCTCTCTTTATGAAACACTCTCTCTCTCTATCTCTATCTCTCTTTCTCTCCGTCCCGGTCTAATAGGGTGACGTGTCGAGCAGCTGAAACACGTGAAAAAGACACCCTGAAGACATCTGAACTATAGCTCTAAATCCATTCAATATTTTAATCAAATGAATTACATGATATGCTAATTCATTATTCAAATGAATCACAAATTATCTATCACATATTCCCAACATAACCCAATAAAATTCCCAGGATTGGAAACCCTGTCCTTTCTTGAGGATCAAACATTCAAAAACCCCTCTGGCCAAGATCTCACATTATATTCAGTTAAATAGAAATTACATAATTACTCATTTAAATGTGATTTCCTAAGGTACATAAATCCAGCGGATGATGTAGCAGTGTTTTTCACCTGCAGAAAATTCATAAATGAGCATGCTAATTAAGACGTGACCTACATTGGCAAAACAAGATCAGCCACAAACACTCATTTCCTGGTGGAAATGGCCAAGATGATGCTCTGATACCGCAGCGATGTGATTACATTATCAATGACACTAATGCCACGAGAAAGAGGAAATGCGTGAGTGAACAGTGACTTTTGTTCATTTTATGAAGTTTATATGCATGACGTATCTAGTGCCATAGCGAATTAATTGAAACGATTACGAACAAACGCAGAAGTCGCATTCATTACAAGTAAATGAACTGCTGGCGAATATGGCAAGCAGAATTGCCATATAAAACTGTAGTTTGACTATCCATAAATATATTTTCAATTGTATTTCATCGAGTCATAAAATAATTTGGGTAGTCAGAATGATAATTAGAAATAATTGCACTAATAAGAAATTCATTTCGAGACGTTTTTATTAGTCTAAATGCTATTTAAGATATAGCTGTAATGAAGTCATTGATGTGTCATTCGTTTGGGAATGAAGTCTAGCACAAATAAATCCACAGTATACACATCTCAACATTATCCTACTTTACAATATAGAATAGGACAAAAACCTTCTTGAGTCTTCTCTGCATATCACTTTTATATGTCACAGCTACATTTTTATTTTCAGACTTTTGAATGAATTACTTCTATATAAAGCAGTTTAAAATGACCCATACAGGACCTTTATTATGCAATTCTGAGACAAAATGGCGGATGACAACAGTTTTCAAGGTAGGATTAGTTCATAAAATGTTTAAGGTGGGCCTTAGCAAAGGTGTATTTGCATGCATGTTTCAGATACAGTATATATAAGGTAATTTTGACCAGTAAGAATGATAATTCCTGATATCTACATTGAAATTCTTCCTGGTCACGGCTAAATGCAGATATCTCCAAAGAAAGACCTTCCCCAGAAAACAGTGTCGGCCCAGATCCGGGCCACATCTGGTACATGTGGATTCAACGCGTACCAGATGTGGGCCGGATCTGGGCTGACACTATGTTGTTGTCAGAGTCTTGGTCAAAATTCAGACTGAAATCTCCATTATTAAACTGCATACATCTTTAAATGAGATTTGACTAGGAAGAATTCCAATTCACGATATCTCTTAAATTTTGCCAAATTAAAACGTCTCCGGTTACTTTCGTAACCTCGGTTCCCTGAAAGGCAAGGAACGAGACATTACGGATGTCGTATATGGGAACTCCTCTCATCCTTCACTTCTGCTGAAATCTTATAGGCTAACGCCAGCAGAGCTGGCCAATTGACGCAAATATGCAAATACTGAAACACCGTTGCAGTTATAATGCAAGTGCAGCGTCAATTCCCTTCAGAATCGAACAAACGCTAAATCAATAGCGAACACGGCGGCGAGCGTAATGTCTCGTTCCTTGCCTTTCAGGGAACCGAGGTTACGAAAGTAACCGGAGACGTTCCCTATCAAGGCTACGGAACTCGACATTACGGATGTCGTATATGGGAACTGTATAGAATCCCGCCGTGGCAGCAAACCACTGAAAACAGACCCAATACAAACCTCGCCCCCAGAATGTAAGCGCCTGATAGGCCGAGATTGACCAATAGTGAACCTCTAACCTCCGATAGGTCCAAAGGGACCAATCACAAGCTCACAAACACTACCGGAATTTGCATATCCCGGGAAGTATAAATGGGGGAAGGTTGCACTGTAGACCAACAGGGCAACAACAACAGAGAAAGCCAACGCATAGCGGTGACAATAGTACAACACACAATAGCACACAGAACAACTCATGAGCAAAGCGCAGAGCAGCTCTCTAATGCTGTGTAAATGATCAACTCACCGAAAGCACTCGAGACGCTACAGAGGGCAAATCCAACTTGTAAAATCTGGCAAACGTGTTCTGAGAAGACCAGCCAGCCGCAAGACATAAATCCTGAATAGACATACCCTTAGTCCAAGCCCACGAGGAGGCAATCGCCCTAGTCGAATGAGCCTTGATGTTCAGGGGACATTCCTGTCCCAGACAATCATAAGCCAAAACAATAGCGTCCACAATCCAGTGAGCAAGCCTCTGTTTAGAGACCCCCCGTCCCTTGTTGCATCCACCAAAGCACACAAACAGCTGGTCCGATTGTCGAAACGCGGCCGAGCGAGAAATGTATTCTCGGAGCGTTCTGACTGGGCAAATAGCACTCTGAGCATCCGAACCCTGAGAGGTTGATGGCTCAGCGGACAGGGCAGGCAGAGAAACGATCTGCGCTCTGAACGGGGTATTGAGCGACTTAGGAACGTAACCCGGCCTCGGTCTGAGAATAACATTACAGTTTCCCGGTCCAAAGCGAATACAATCTTCACTTACAGAGAAAGCCTGTAAATCCCCGACCCGTTTCGCCGAGGCGAGAGCGAGAAGCAGAGCCGTTTTTAGCGATAGCTCCTTAATGGCAATCGCGGCAAGGGGCTCGAAAGGCGGTCGTGACAAAGCCTCCAAGACCAAAGCTAAGTCCCACGGCGGCACAGAAGGCGGCCGAGCAGGGCACAATCTCCTAGCTCCCCTGAGGAACCGTGTCACCGACGCATGTCTACCGATAGACTGTCCGTCAACAGGGGGGTGAAACGCGGCAATAGCGGCCACGTATACCTTCAGAGTGGATGGTAGGCTCCCTTCATCCATCCTATACTGAAGGAAGCGTAGAATATCCGACACAGAACAGTCCGCTGGGTCTAAACCGACATCCTGACACCATTTAGAGAATACACCCCACTTCAGAGCATACAAACGCCTGGTGGACGGAGCTCGCGCCTCTGCGATAGTATTCAAAACTCGCGAATGCAGCGCGTCCCGCTCGCTCAGCGACCCTGCAGCGGCCACACATGGAGGCTCCACAGCCCGGGGCTGGGATGCCAAATCGTTCCGCCCGCCTGAGACAGAAGGTCCTTCCTGAGCGGAATCTCCCATGGCTGCCCTGCTAGTAACTCTATCAAATCCGCGAACCAGGGCTGATTCGGCCAGTTCGGGGCTACCAGAGTCACCGCCGCCTTCTCCTCCCTGATTTTGCACAACACCATGGGCAAAACTTTCACCGGAGGAAAAGCATAGAGACAGACTCTCGGCCATCGTGCAGTCAGCGCGTCCACCTCCCGAGGGGAACGGGACAGCGAGAAGAACATCTGACAGTGCGTGTTCTCGCTCGTCGCAAAGAGGTCGACCTCCGCCCTGCCAAAACGATTCCATATCAGCTGAACCGTCCCGGGGTGAAGCCTCCACTCCCCTTGGGGAATCCCTTTTCTCGAGAGCATATCCGCCCCGCGATTTAGAACACCGGGGATGTGCGCCGCTCTCACCGAGAGGAAAAACCGGTCCGCCCATAGCAGAAGGGATTCCGCCTGCCTGAATAGGGCTTTGGAATGTACACCGCCCTGGCGATTTATGTACGAGACCACAGAAGTGTTGTCGGTCCGAATCAACACATGCTGCTGCTCCAGCTGAGACCGGAAGGCTCTGAGAGCTAGAGCGACCGCTTCTAGCTCCAAGCGATTTATGTGCCACTCCGTCTGCTTCTCTGACCACCGACCCGAGGCGGGCTTGCCTAAGCAGACCGCTCCCCATCCGGTGGATGAAGCGTCCGTCAGGACCTCCACTCGCCGTGTCACTAAGCCCATAGGGACACCTGCGCTGAAGAGATCCGGGTTCCTCCAAGGAACCAGGGCACGGGCGCATCCGCCGGTGACCATGACGCGCTTGTGGCCAGAATACCACGCACTCGGGGGAACGCGCGCTTTCAGCCAGAGTTGAAGCGGTCTCATATGCAGCAGCCCCAGATGACATACCGAAGATGCCGCTGCCATCCGTCCCAGTAGCCTCTGAAACTCTTTCAGTGGGACGAGCCTGCCCGGTCTGAAGAGACCGAGAGAAGAACTCAGAGCCTCCGCTCGCTCGGGGGAGAGGCGCGCTCTCATTCTCACCGAATCCAAGCACACTCCCAGGAATGTTGTCGTCTGGCTCGGTGTGAGCACACTTTTTTGGACGTTCACCCTCAAACCAAGCATCTCTAAGTGTAGAAGGAGGGCATTCACATGGCTGATCAGCGTTTCTCTCGACTGAGCGAGAACTAGCCAGTCGTCCAGATAGTTCAAGACGCGCATTCCGCTCGATCTGAGGGGTGAAAGTGCCGCGTCTACACATTTCGAAAACGTTCGGGGGGCTAGGGCCAGTCCAAACGGAAGCACCGTATATTGGTACGCCGAATCCTCGAACGCAAACCTCAGGAATCGTCTGTGACGCTTCACTATCTGAATATGAAAATAAGCGTCCTTTAAATCCACTGAAGCGAACCAATCCCCGGGGCGAATTTGCGCCAGGATTTGTTTCAGTGTTGTCATCCTGAAGGCGCGCTTGTGAAGCGCTCTGTTGACAGGTCTCAGATCCAGAATGGGACGGAGACCCCCTCCCTTCTTCGGCACGACGAAGTAGCGGCTGTAGAACCCGCTTTCCCGCTCGCTCGGGGGAACTGGTTCTATAGCCTTCTTTTCGAGCAAGCTGCACACTTCCTGCCTCAGCACGTGAGCGTTTTGGGGCAAAGTTAATGACTGAATTACGCCGCGGAAGCGGGGTGGTCTGCGTTTGAACTGAAGTGTGTACCCGCGCCGAATTATATTCAACACCCACGGTGAAATGCCCGGAATAGCTTCCCATGCTGCCTGAAAACGACTGAGCGTGGGCTGATCTAAACCTGCGGTCATCGCCGCTGCGGTCATGGCCGCTGTGTGAGTGCTGGGGGTAGCTATTGACCGTGGCTCTGCGCTGCTCGAAGGCAGGGCGAGTAACACAGTGTGTGGTGCAAGAGGAGAAAAAAGCTCTGTTTGTGAAGTAGTGATTTGTTTTATTGCAACAGCATTGTTTACATTTACATTCACAACACAACTGCACGCGTCGCTCGCAGAACTCCGAGGGACCAAGTGCATTAGAGCGCGCCGCTTGGACGCGGGGCCGAACTGGCGCTTTCTCCTCCTCTTGCCCGAGCGGTCAGGAAGACTGCTTGGGCCTCGCAGGCGACGCGGTGGGCTTCCTGCGCGGGCTCCTCTGCGTCCTCCTGTTACCCGCCCCCTGCCACTGACCGCTACGGCCCCTACGGGCGTCCTGTCCCGGGCGAGGCGCTGTTTGTCTCCTGGCCGCAGCCTGTGGTTGGCGGCCTGAGGCTGAGGACGAACGTGAGCGCGGCTGTGGCGGCGGCGGCGGCGGCGCTCTCCGGGGAATAACGTGGCTCATAGCCTTGGCCTTCTTTTGCGTCTCCGAGTAACTTTCTCCATCGCGTCACCGAACAGGCCTGCAGGGGAAATGGGCGCATTCAGGAGCGTCTTCCTGTCGGCTTCCTGTACGTCCGACAAAGTGAGCCACAGATGTCTGTGGAGGACCACGAGGAAGCCCATAGAGCGGCCGATCGCCTGGGCCGAGCGCTTCGTGGCCAGGAGCGCGAGGTCCGTGGCCGAACGGAGATCCCGGATGGCGTCAGCGTCAATAGAGGCGGCGCCATCCAGAGACTTCAGCTGCTTTGCCTGTAGCACTTGGAGAAGGGCCATGGCATGCAGCGCGGATACCGCCTCCCCCGCGGCACCGAAGGCCTTGTTAGCCTGGTGGGCCGTAAATCTGCAGGCTCGGGACGGCAGGCTGCGGTCCGAGCCCAGGGCGGGAGCCGACGGGCAGAGGTGAGCGGCGACGGTCTCCTCGACGGGGGGGATGCTGAGGTAACCGTGGTCCCCCGCATCGTCCACGGGGGCAAACATGGCCTGGGTGGAAGTGAGGGTGCGCGCCGATTGCGGGGCCGCCCACGACTTCACCACGTGCTCATGCACGTCGGGGAAAAACGGTGTTCCTCTCTTCGAAGCGGCCTGGCGGCGGCTCGATTGCAGGAACCACGAATCCAGCTTGCTCTTTGATGGTTCATCAGGAGCTTTCCACTCGAGGTCCAGTTCCTCGACGGCCTTCGAGAGGACACGAAAGAGCTCGTCCTGTAGGTCCGCCGGGGAGTCCTGCCCCGCGGCCCCGGGCGCGGCCTGCTCCGCACCCCAGTCGATCTCGGAGGCCGACAGCGACATGGAGTCGTCCTCCTCACTCACCCCGAAGGAAATGAAGTCGGCGACGTCGCGTGGGGGTTGAAAGGTGGGGTCGGGGAAGCTCACCGGGGAGCGGACCTCGACTCCGCGGTTGGGGGGGGCTACCAGCGGCTCGGAGGCGGCGGTAGGCCCAATCCCCGCTATTGCGCGAGCTTCCTCCCTCCTGGCTCTGAGGACTCGGAGGGGCATGTCCGCGCAGAGGTCGCAGGACCCTCCGTCCCCGAGGGCTGACTCGGCATGGGCCAGCCCCAAGCACGCGATGCAAAACAGGTGCGTGTCGGTGGGGGCGATGGGGGCCGAGCACAGGTTACAGGTAGCTGCCATCGGATGCAGGAGACAGTGTAAGTATCTCCGACGCAACTTCGACGACGGCGAATATATTCCAGTATTTTGAAGTATCAGCTTTCTAGCACACGATTTAAGCGTGAAGAGAGAGATTCTGAAGGGAATTGACGCTGCACTTGCATTATAACTGCAACGGTGTTTCAGTATTTGCATATTTGCGTCAATTGGCCAGCTCTGCTGGCGTTAGCCTATAAGATTTCAGCAGAAGTGAAGGATGAGAGGAGTTCCCATATACGACATCCGTAATGTCGAGTTCCGTAGCCTTGATAGGGAACTAAAGTGATGGGAAGTTCGGATCATTTTACTGACTCTCTTGTTCGATCTCGTTCGTCAAAATGAACAAATCTTTTTTCGAGTCATTTTGTTCAGTGGTTTTAAATGTAGGGCTGTCAAACGATTAATCGCGATTAATCGCATCCAAAATAAAAGTTTGTTTTTACATAATATATGTGTGTGTACGGTGTATAATTATTTTCTATATATAAATACACACACATGCATGTATATATTTAAGAAATATTTGCATGTATATACTGTGTATATATATTTATATTACCGTATTTTCCGGACTATAAGTCGCACTTTTTTTCATAGTTTGGCTGGTCCTGCGACTTATATTCAGGTGCGACTTATATATCAAAATTAATTCAGACTGAGATGAACCAAGAGAAAACATTACCGTCTACAGCCGCGAGAGGGCGCTCTAGTTGGCGGAGTTGTTCAGAAGCGACACCAAGGGATGAAGAAAATGATTTGGAATGAGATCGCGGGAGCTTGGTGAACTTGTGTTTACTGGTAAATTTCTTGTTGGACTCGCTGGCTTATGTTAATTTAGCCTATTCAGCCTCCCAGGTATATGTTCTTTATGCTATTGTGTAGCTGAATAACTGTTAATGTGTTGCGTTAACACACCGGACACCTATTCAGCCTGTTGTTCTGTGTAGTTGAATAACTTGCCTAGCACTATATTGATTAAATGTCTGTTCTTGGTCTTGGATTTTGTGAAATAAATTTCTAAATAAATGCGACTTATAGTCCAGTGCGACTTATATATGTTTTTTTCCTCTTCATGACGCATTTTTTGACTGATGCGACTTATACTCCGGAGCGACTTATAGTCCGAAAAATACGGTATATATAATTTATATTATATATAAATATTTTATATATAAATAACACATTTTTCTATATATGCATGTGTGTGTATTTATATATAGAAAATAATTATACTCCATACACACACATATATTATGTAAACACAAACTTTTATTTTGGATGCGATTAATCACGATTAATCGTTTGACAGCCCTATTTAAATGTTATACTTTTAACAGCCAAATTCCCGAACACATCCACCAACGCAATCTTGATCATATTCTGAATTAAGAAATCATTACAATGCAGTCAAAAATAATTTACAGAGAACATAAATAATTACTTTAACTTCCTCGATCGTTAATTTGTCACGTGACAGACGCAATGAACAGATTGTTTATGAATGACCCGCCATCACTAATTACAACTAGCAGAGCCAGGGGGACATTCTACCAGAAACGTACATTATCTGTCCTTGAATTGTTACAGTGACTAAAAAAGTATTTCATCCAAAAATTCCTAAAACTGGCTCATAGTTGATTTCTGTTAGTTGTTCTGTAAAGGAATATGTCATTCATTAGGTTCTCAGATATTTTTTTCTTTATTAAAAACACTTTTGAAAATTACAAATCCTGTCCATGTCCTTGTCCTCAGCCAAATTGGAGCTACAGCTTCCATAGTTTTGTTATGCTAAAAAACTGTTATTTAGGAAAAAAGCTCCATCAATAACAAGTTTAAGCTGTTATCATTCACATCAACTGATCAAAAACATGAAATTATATATAAATTCTACAAATAAATTCTATTTTACAACTGTCCCCATGTTTTGGTCAGTCCTGTCACGTTTACATAAAACTCTACATAAAATGTGTGAAATACGCCTTTAAGGGTATCACTCAGAGGAAGTGACATCATTTGATCCAGATGAAGCTGACATTGATCAAGGCTGCATTCTGTCATTGAATTGTATGATTTTAAGCTTTTTTTTGTATGTTTTTTTTAGGAAGACGAGCTAAAGGGTCAGGCCCTGTCACGGTAAAACATTCCAGAAAATAATGAAAATGTTTTAAATTCAAAACATGTCTAAAAAGGTTACTGAAATTCCTTGCTTGCATGTTAACAGTTTTTATGCTAGCATGCTAGCAGGCTGAGTAATGGCAGTTTAAAATGGCCAACCGTCAGGCCCTGTCACATCAGGCCCTGTCACATTCCTGTGTGACACGGCCTTACAAATTAATGTTATTGTTCTTTTTTATTACATTTATTGCATATATTATGTATTTAACACATGCAATAGTAAAATGAAGGCCCAGGTGCTTGATTTTTATACAACTGTGGCCATGGAATTTAAACACAGTGATTTCAAACAGTGATTTAAACACCTGAATTCAATTATTTGGAGGGCTGTCCCAATACTTTTGCCAATATTGTGTATGTCCTTGGCTGAATTTTACCATAGTCTAATATTACATTAACATTAAAATTATAATAATAATTTAAAAAAGAAATGGCAATCAAAACTTAAATAAAGAACACAAAACATAACTTTTTCTGCATCATCAAAATCCATAAAGTCAGTCCTGTCACAGTACTGTCAGTCCTGTCACGCCATGGTCAGTCCTGTCACACAGGAAATTATGACAAAAATGTACTATTTGAGGAAATATTAATTAATTAATCTCTTTACCTGTGTAGATGAAGGTGGGGATATATATCCACTACTATCCACTACTATGTTTTTGTAAAAATCTCCTATGTAAAGGTAGTTATTTTACAACTATATGAGTGCCTGGTGGGTATTCTGTGATTTTTGTGTACTACAGTTGACCGAAAAGTTACTTATATTTCTTAAAGGAATTATAAAACCATGTTAGATACAATCAGGGACATGTGATCAATAAGAAAATGCTATTTGTATCAAAGAAATTCATTATGAAACCATTCTAACAAATACAAATTTGTCTGTGACAGGGCCTGACATTTTAGGGGTGAAATGCATATAAAACTGTATTTTATTCAATCATAAAAACATGCTGAGATGGGATGATATGTTTCTCTCATAGTTTAACATGTCCTCCATATGACTCAACGTTCAGATTTAAGAAAAATATATTTTTTCCCCCAAGATTTTTATAAGTGGAAATGTACGTTTCTGGTAGAATGTCCCCAGGGGCATTAAATGCTAAAACGGCTTGCCATAGTCAGATCTTAATGAGGATGTTGAGCTATCGGCCTGAAGCAGTGGCATCACAGTTAATCTTCCCTCGCGTGATTACTCACATCGATTCGACGCAAACAGCGAGCAGAGATACGATCGTAAACAAGGACCACCGGACAAGTGATGGATGCGAAAATAACCGGCAGAGAAGAGACAGATTCAGCACGATGTCTGTCAATGTGCCTCTCAGAAAAACACAGCCAAAGCTCATAAAAACTTTGTATACTTAGTTAGCTCTTATTTTAAAGTCATAAATTCCTGTTATATGTAAACGTTGACGCTGGACAGGATGCGAGTGATGAAGCACAGAGATCATGATAGTGCGCACTCATTCACTTAAATGAGTCAAACTGTTTCTGCTAGCAGTCACGAGCGTTTATGTGCGAATAATATTACACAATCACACAATATCAACAATGTCTTTTAAAGGAATAGTTCACTTAAAAAATGAAATTGTCCTCATTTAACTTTCACCCCCCTGTCGTTTTTTAAACCCTGGAACAGTATGTGATGTTTTGCAGAAAACTGCTCTTTTGCATGAAACACGATATTTACGGCTTTAACGTTATTCCTTTTCACAGACTGTGTTGACGCGTTTAACGGTCATCAGCATCATACACCCAGCAAAGTTTTTAATATATATATATATATATATATTTTTTTTTAAATGTATGTAGCCTATTTATATCACTATTTTAGTATTATATCTCCTTTGTAAATTAAATTGTTTTTGTAAGTTAACTGTGATCCTCGTCATGGGAGGATCAATCCCTTATCAATCTCTCTCTTATCATTTTTTTTCTCGAAAGTTGTGGGGGGAAAAACACTATGTGGAGTTTTTCTTTTGCTATCTGAGCAAATGGGAATGTAAAATATATATATATAGGCTATTTAATGTATTCTCTCATTAGCCAACTATGACGACTTCCGCTTCTGAGAAACCCGGAAATGTGAAAAAAGGTCACGTGTCGAACTTTTAAGGTAATCAACTTACCTAGCTAGTTAATGTTATTTTTGAAGGAGGGAGGAGAATTTTTCTTTTATTTTATTTTTTAGAAAATAATTTATTTTTTGCTGAAGGCATCTCAAATAAAACAGCTCTATATTTAACAAAGCACATAAAAAAAGACCTGAACCAGAAGCGATGCAATCTATTTTACAGAAAACAGAGTTTGTCCCATATACCCGTACATATTAAGCCCTAAAAAGTCTGTAAAGGCACCATGAAGCACTATAAAGTCTTTATGACTTGTGGACTATTATTCCAAGTCGACATGAAACCAAAATGACTCTCTTTATTTTTTTAATTCCTGTTCTTATGAACAATTGTGCACAAAACATGAATCTTTTATGTAACAACTTGATCCTCCTCTGAAAAGACCTTCATTTACAGTTAACATAACCACGTCCTTTTATTTTGAATATAAATATATCTTGAAAATCTTAAATAGTCTAAATACTGGTCCTACGAACAATTGCACATGTTATCCCTAAGAAAAACATTAGAAATGTAATAAAAAATACTTTCCTTTACAGTTGACATCAACAAGGCCTCTTACCTTTCGACTCTACCTCTTCTGTCATAAGAGAGACTTTTGACCATCCAATTAATTCTTGATGGATAAAAGTCCCGCCCTACATTTGCTTTTCTTGAATATTCTGTTCCACTCAGAAATATATAAATGTTTTGCGAACAAATGAGAGATGAGTAAATGACGAATTTTCGTGCGAACTATTCCTTTAACTGATATACAGATTCATTGCTTCTTGATCAGTTTGCACACCCACAACCATTCCTTTCACTTCTGATGTGAGAAGTTTTTGCTAAAGTATTTACTTGCCGCTCGCTCTGCTGTTTGTTGCTTTCAAGGTTCAGTCAGGCCTTCAGTAAAAGGCGCTTGTGTGTTTTCCAGCCATATACAGTCATGAAATGGTGTGAAGCCAGGCGAGGGTCATTAGTTGTGGGCCAGCGATGATCAAATGGTTTGTGTGGGGAGGTTATTAATGTGGCTTCGTGAACACATAGGCAGCTGTGACAGACATCTGTGAGTTAATGAAAACTTCACAACACGACTGAGCCAAACGCTGAAGGGGGGAAAGAACAGAAGAAAAGGCAAGAAATGAAAGAATGGATCATGCTGGAAGGGAATAGGATGGAAAGAGGTCGTGATGCAGCTGGAATGGAATTAAATTGATCAGGATGGAATGGAGAATACATAGAAATCAGTAATACTTTACAATAGGTAACTTTTAATTAGAATTAGGCAATATTAATAGGTTTTTTATTGTTTATTTATGAATATACTTTTGTTAATTCATGTTTATTCATTATTACAACTTACAACTTTTTAATGTTTTTAAAATAAGTCTCTTCTGCTCACCAAGGCTGTTTTTAATTAATCAGAAATGCAGTAAAAACAGTAATTTTGTGAAATATTATTACAATTTAAAATTGCTGTTTTCTATTTGAATATATTTGTAAAATGTAATTTATTCCTGTGATCAAAGCTGAATTTTCAGCATCATTACTCCAGTCTTCAGTGTCACATGATCCTTCAGAAATCACTCTAATATGATGATTTATTCAAAATATAAAGTATATTCAATAAAATATATTCAAATAAAAAATAATAAATATATAATAAAATATTCAAATAGAAAACATTTATTTTAATTTGTAATAATATCAAAATGTTACTGTTTTACTTTTGATTAAAATGTAATCTCTCTCTCTCTCTATATATATATATACACACACACCGTATTGATTGTTAATTCATATTTGTCAATTATATTAATATTACATAACTTGAAATATTAAAATGCAGAAGTCAACAGTTCATTTTTCATTTTGACTAATGTTAACATAATTGCATTAACTAACGTGAACATAATTGCATTATTGTTAATGTAATTATATTAACATAAAACCTTATTATAATGTGTCATCACATCAAAAGACTGATATTGCCATTTTTGATGACCCACTTTAACAGCTTGGTCTCTTTTTTTCTCGCTAAACTTACGGATGCGCATAATGGCGTTCAAAAGTAGATTTTTCTCTGGCAGACACGCTGCACACTTACACACTCAGATTGATTGCGTTCTCAGCAGCGTTTATGGGCTCTGTCCAAGCCTGCCGGGAGAATGAATCAGGGGCCGTGAACAACCCTTTACACTGACTCACCGCCTCCACGTGGAGGAAGACCAGCAGTTAAAGACATCTCACTCCTGCTCAGACCTGCCCAAATCAAAAGAGCAATGTTAACTATCTTAACTAGCCTAACCAACAAGACTTCACAGAAAGACATGCTGGTTGAAATGCAAGTATTGTCAGTGCTTCAGCAACATTGTATTGTGATGTGATGGCTCTTGTTGTAAACATTACATTTTCCGTCATATAACAGTTATTTCAAACAGTAACAGTAATTTACAATATTACTGTTTTTGACTGTATTTTTGATCACTTAAATGTTATATTGGCAAGCAGAAGCATTAATTTCTTAAAAACTAATTAAATGTCTTTCAAATTATTCCATACTTTTGAACGGTGGTGTAAATATAATAATATAATATATATATATATTATTATATTAAATATATATATATAATATATTTCATGCATATTAATTATTAAAAATAATAATGGCATAAATAATAGTATTAAAATATTCATAATGCAAATAACGTCTTTATAGCTATAGTAATTTAAAGGAGCTGTATGTAAGAAATGTATTTCAATTAATCATAAAATGGCCCTGATATGTCACTAGACATTAAGAAATCATGTTCATTTCAAATACTTATATCACTGACAACAGTAGTACGGCCAGGATATTGTCATTTAACCCTCATGTGGTCTTCGGGTCATTTTGACCCGGAGAAGATTTTCTTTTTCCCAAAAATACTAGTTAATGTTATCGCATTGGACTGAAACTTAGAGACTCTGTTCCCAAAGGGTATAACTACTTCTCAAATGTTTTTTGAAAATTTTTTGCGGGGGTTTTGATACCTTGTTACACTTGTGGTCTTCCCGGGTCAAAATGACCCGCCTATAAAAAATAGCTTATAAATCACTCATTATACCATATTTTCACCCAATCTTGGATTCAATCTTTTTGTCAACTTGTTCTCTTTCAATTAGGACTGGTTTTATATTTCTATTTGCATCTAATTAATCGTAGGCCTCATTTATTTGACAGTAGGGATCTCATTTTTTGAGTTAAAAAAACATTATTTTTGAATAATTTTGGAAATATTAAATGAAATCTGAAGAAAATTGGCACTGTTTATCACACTAGTCTACTTTAATATTTCACTAGGAATTTTATTTTGAAAAACTTTTATTTTGTAAAAAATGGTACATAGTCACACTTGTGGTCTTCCCGGGTCAAAATGACCCGCCTATAAAAAATACTTATAAATCACTCATTATACCATATTTTCACCCAATCTTGGATTCAATCTTTTTGTCAACTTGTTCTCTTTCAATTAGGACTGGTTTTGTATTTCCATTTGCATCTGATTAATCGTGGGCCTCATTTATCTGAGAGTAGGCATCTCATTTTTTGAGTAAAAAAAAAATATTTTTGAATAATTTTTGGAAAAATAAAATAAAATCTGAAGAAAATTGGCACTGTTGATCACACTAGTGTACTTTAATTTTTCACCAGGAATTTTGTTTTGAAAAACTTTACTTGTGTACAATATGGTACAGAGTTACACTTGTGGTGTTCCACTGGGCCATTGTGGGCCATTGTTTCAATGGGCCATTGAAAGTTAATGGGAGAGACCAATGCAAACAATGAATGGAACAACACAAAATAGGTATCATTTTAAAGCTTAGAATCTCAGCTTTTTAATGCATCTAATCACTTTGATCAACTCCTAACGCGAGCTGAGTTATCACTCTAAAACAAGAGTGTTCCCCCGCAGGCGCCACCTAGCTGCGAAATAAATAATCATAATATTTTTCAAAACTGTTACCTTGATCAACTTAAAATAGGTGTCATTTGAAAGCTTAGAGTCTGAAACTTACAATGAATGTAGCCAGTTTGATAAACTCCTAAGTAGTGCTGAGTTATTTGCTGATAAATAGAAAAAAACAAATTCATAATTTATAAACTACTTTTTTACTACATTCAGCAATATGTCAAATACATCATACAGCTCAGATAGTCCTGTGTCATATGTCATTTGAAAGGTCTCAATTAGTAGAATACAGCAAGCATAATTGTTTCAGGCTTTTTTCTAAACTTGAGTGAGATTTTTGTAAAAGAAGCCCTTCAAGAGACCCATGTGTAAACCATACATGGATGATGGAAGTTTAGACACATTTCCACTCGTAACTTCATGAAACATGCTCCGATTGTGGAAAATGACACATCATTATTTACAGCAGATGCTTACAATTAAAATGAGTCCAAACTCAACATAATCCATCACTCAGAACTAAAGATATTCCTCATGGAGTTCTAACACAAAAAATACTACAGACACACAGACTCACATAGCCAAGCAAGGTAGCTTAGACTTGGCCTTTTTACTCGTAACTTCATGAAACATACATCGATCATGGAAAATGACACATCGTTATTTACAGCAGGAGCTCACGATTAATAAGAGCCCAAACTCAATATATTCCATCAACAAGATCTAAAGATATTCCTCATGGCGCTCTAACACAAAAAATACCACAGACGCACCTAGCCAAGTATATACTCATGAAGCTCTCACGTTTGGTTTTTGCTCATAACTTCATGAAGCATGCACAGATCGTAGAAAAATGTACATCATTATTTTCAGTAGACTATCACAATTAAAAAGAGCCCAAACACAGCACAATCCATCACTCGGATCTAAAGATATTCCTAATGGAGTTGTAACACACAAACCCCCACAGGCGCTCACAGAGCTTTGAATATAGATGTAGCCTAGCACTTATGTCGCGTTTTAACTCGTAACTCAATGAAGCATGCATAAATTGTGGAAAATGGCACATCATTATTTACATGAGATTGTTAAGATTAAAAAGAGCCCAAACTCACCATAATCCATCACATGCTCATATGTGTACATAAACAATGAACATGCTCCTGAAAATGTTTCAGTCTCTCCCATTCACTTTCAATGGCCCATTGAAACAATGGCCCTCAATGGCCCAGTGGAACACCGCAAGTGTAATTCTGTGCCATTTTGTACAAAATAAAAGTTTTTCAAAACAAAATTCCTGGTGAAAAATTAAAGTACACTAGTGTGATCAACAGTACCAATTTTCTTCAGATTTTATTTAATATTTCCAAAATTATTCAAAAATATTTTTTTTTTACTCAAAAAATGAGATGCCTACTCTCAAATAAATGAGGCCTACGGTTAATCAGATGAAAATAGAAATATAAAACCAGTCCTAATTGAAAGAGAACAAGTTGACAAAAAGATTGAATCCAAGATTGGGTGAAAATATGGTATAATGAGTGATTTATAAGCTATTTTTTATAGGCGGGTCATTTTGACCCGGGAAGACCATAAGTGTGACAATGTGCCATTTTGTACAAAATAAAAGTTTTTCAAAATAAAATTCCTGGTGAAATATTAAAGTAGACTAGTGTGATAAACAGTGCCAATTTTCTTCAGATTTCATTTAATATTTCCAAAATTATTCAAAAATAATGTTTTTTTTACTCAAAAAATGAGATCCCTACTGTCAAATAAATGAGGCCTACGATTAATTAGATGCAAATAGAAATATAAAACCAGTCCTAATTGAAAGAGAACAAGTTGACAAAAAGATTGAATCCAAGATTGGGTGAAAATATGGTATAATGAGTGATTTATAAGCTATTTTTTATAGTCGGGTCATTTTGACCCGGGAAGACCACAAGTGTGACAATGTGCCATTTTGCACAAAATAAAAGTTTTTCAAAACAAAATTCCTGGTGAAAAATTAAAGTAGACTAGTGTGATAAACAGTGCCAATTTTCTTTAGATTTCATTTAATATTTCCAAAATTATTCAAAAATATTCAAAAAGAATGTTTTTTTTACTCAAAAAATTAGATCTCTACTGTCAAATAAATGAGGCCTACGATTAATTAGATGCAAATAGAAATGTAAAACCAGTCCTAATTGAAAGAGAACAAGTTGACAAAAAGACTGAATCCAAGATTGTGTGAAAATATGGTATAATGAGTGATTTATAAGCTATTTTTTTATAGGCGGGTCATTTTGACCCGGGAAGACCACAGGTGTTATAGGGTTTTGAACACCACATGAGGGTTAAAAAGTGAAGTTGCAGCCCTCAACTGATGTTGATGTTGTCATCTTGTGTTTTGGCCTGAAGTGCCACCCTCCACCTATCTACCAATCACAAAGTCAGTAGTGTTTCAGCATCCGGGTTGCCAGCTCTGCTCTAGTTACCACAGTTGCAGCTCCTTGTAGCAGCCTATGTTCCTGCTGGATCCTGCAGCATATCTGGCAACCTCGAGTCAGGGGGAGGGGGAGGGGATACACTGCTCTACATTAATTTGAAAGTGATTGCAGTACCAGTTTTGGCCACAATCTTACATACAGCTCCTTTAAATTAGAAATGGGAATACAAAAAATGTGTGTGTATATCTATATATACAGTAGTCAACATCTGAAGTGGATCAAAAAAGTTCATCAAAGTTGTCCTAAGTCAAGGACGGGTATTGTTCAAAATTCATGTATAACTTTGATGAAAGGTTTTAATCCACTTCAAATGCCGACTACTGTATAATAACTCTTATTATTAAAGGGGTGATGAACTGAGAAATAAAAATTTCCTTGAGCTTTTGACATATAAGAGATCATCATACTATAATAATATCCTGTAAGTTTCAGAACTGAAAACTACCTTGTTAGTCCAATAAAAGCTTTTATAGACATCAGGCTCAGCAAACGACTCGTTTTTCAAAGTGGGGAACTATGACGTCAAAGAGGATAAAACACCGCCTCCACAAAAGAAGATCAACGCCTACTTCAACACGGCCTGTTTAGCCCCGCCCACCGATTCGCCCAAACATGCTAAATAACATAGGATGACATGATAATTGCTAAACCGGCTACTTCCAAGCAATAAACATGCTGTTTACTAAATATTGTGCAGCACCTGTTTGTGGAAGAAGACAGTCTGCATAAGCTTCCTTCGGATTCCAGCATGGTTAAACTTTATTAAATCAGTCAATCACAATTTCCCGACACGGATCTGCCAGCAACATGTAAGTAACCATGTGTATTCTAATGCCTGATCTGCGATCAGTTATTTCTGTAATTATTCAAGTTCAGATATTTCTCTTAAAATCGTTCAATACTGTTTATGCATCAGTGACTAAACGATCAACTTCACATCATTTCTCGTAGTATTATGAAAATAATCTTTTTTAAACTGTTATTAAATTATATACAGAAAGCGATCAAAAAACGATCCCTTTCAATCGCCCAAGCTGTCAATCAAACAGCACAGCGCGAGCCGCGAGAGCTTATCTGGACACTTGCCAAACTCGTGATGAAATAATGACACTGTTACACTACACAACGAAGCTCTTACTGTGTATTCACATCGTGTTTGCATTGTGATTTGGTGTAAGCATTTGTGAGAGTGCAAAAATTGCGTTGCAATGATAAGATCTTTATTCACGCGATCAACAGACTGTCTGTCATCTGCTCAGTGCTCATCATGCTGCAACCTTTCATGTGATGGAATAGATTTAAATATAATGCTTTAAACGATACTTTTCACGATTTGTTAATCTCGATAGCTGTAATAGTAAAAACGTAGTAAAAGTTTTGGAGAGAGTTCATGTAATACTAGCTATTTCATATGCAAGCATGTCAGCCAATCACAGCAGTGGGCGATTACACTGCAGTCTCACAGCAGACACGCCCCTTAAAACAGAGCGTTCAAATCTGAAGCTGAAATCAGGCTGGGAAAAATGGCTTTTATTTATAAATTATGACAATTTTTGATGTAAAAATAATACTAACATTATAAGGGCACCCCAGGCAACATTATAAAATAATAAAACAATCCAGTTCATGACCCCTTTAAGTCACTTATTCACTGCAAATTTTTTTTTATTTGTGTCACTTTTAAGTTAGTCTTTTTTGACTTGTTCTACAGTTAAAATATTTCAATCATGACAACTCCCAGAATAGTTTTAGCATGCTATTGAATTTGGCAATGTTTATAAATGAATGAATGATTGAAGCTTTACTATTGTGTCAAGCGTATGATTACGCCCAGCCCGCCTGGACTTACAAGACACCAACATTAGTAAACATAAGTAAGAGGATTAATATACAAGATAGATATACACGATAGACAGGTCCAGAGTACATCGAATGCATTGCTCCCAAATAAAGACAAGTATTAGAAACGAAATAGTAATAGTAATATTACATATGTATTCAGATACATGCATGTATGTAATCATACACACGTGTATTCTCATTTATTCAAATAACCACCCATATAAACCCATAATCCTACACAGAACAAAATTAAATCTAATTAAACAAACTAGCTTGCCTTCTTTTCCAGGTCTGGAACAAAAGGCCTTTATGTATTTGTTCTTGTTGGACTAGATCTGCTACGCCGCTATTATGGACTCGCTACAAACAGATACACAGAAACGCTGCTGTGAGCATGTAAGATTCGCTGCTGCTGCATAAATAGACATACATATCTAGATCTAGACAGGTGGAGCTGGGGAGGTGGAGGGGTCTAATAGCACTGCAGGACTAGCTTACAGCAAACACTGAACCAGATTAGTTCAATGTTGAGCAAGCAATCTCATTGGCTGCTGGATCAGCAGAGGCTTCCAGATTGCATATAAAGGACCGAACAACCTGCGCCCAGAGTTTCATAACGTATGTAAAAATCCTTCATTCATTTATGAGGAGAATTGGATGTTGTTGGATGACGTTTCCATCAATGAAGAGATCCCATTGGACACAACAAGGACACTCAGGACATTAATTCGCGATGATGCCACAGAAACCGCATTGATCACTTACTTAAAGGATTGCTTTCAACATCGACTCCCAGGAGGAGAACAGGTGTGTTATTGCCTTTTAAAGAAACGGCAGATTAAATTTAGCCATGAACTGCTTATCTGTGTAAAGTTATTAGGACGACTGGCTGTTTAAGTGTCTGTAACATGAATGACAGACTGTAGATGCTCTTAGAGAGGGAAAAAAATAATGCAAATGGAGCATGCAGGCAAACAAGCACTGCAGAACTGCAGTGTGCGCATGTGTGTGTGTGAACAGATTGTGTAAATGTGTGTTCTGCTGTTTTCTTGCCACACCAGACACACACACTGGCTGCTCTTCATGCTTCGAATGCTAATGCCGCACTGAAACAGTAAAGGGCACCTCGGCATTAATCACGGTCTCTCTCCACCCTCCACACACACACACACCTGCTGCAGTCGTCTCCACCTGCTGAGAGCTCAAACCAGACGACACACACCTGCCCTGCCAGCCAAAAAGATTTCACAGAATGAAGAAAAACACATAAATCAGATTGATCTTCAAGTGGTATAGCATTGCTACAGCTAACTAAAGACATGAGAACTAATAACACCGAGATTCCTTTGATACATTTAGCATTAATGTGCATTAAACATGAATCTGCCAATGAAACATAACAATAGACTAAAATAGATATTCACAAATCTTGATGCAGCTTTCTCGGGTAAACATAGCATGTTTTAAGTCCCCCCTGTAGTCAATAATTATATCCCTTAAAACTCATCTTTGATCACCAAAATGACGTATTTAAATGTTTTTTCCTTGAAAAAAAAATTATTCGTGCCTTAAATGTCTTGAATGTAACTCGACACCCTTGCCTAATTTAGTATACGCGGTTCTATGAATATGCAAATGAGCCCCGCCTCCACTCACTCACTCACTCAGCTCTGAGATCCACTGGTTGGCGATCACACGTTGATCTGATTGGTTACAAGGTAGTTTGTGACGTCAGAAACACCAGCGATTTCAAAGCGTGTTTTTGAGACTGTCTTTGGTTCACTGCAGTTTTAAGGAGAAAATACTCAGCAATGCTGTCGACTTATGAATTTACACATGGTGTGTCTTAAAGCATATTAAAAACACCACATAGACATATAAACGACATTAAAATCTGGATTTTCACCACAGGGGGACTTTAAGGATGTTCAACTGTTTTACTGGTAAGCTTTCATAATCCATTTTATGTTTATATAGTTATCTAATTATAAATATTATTATATTTATACTATAAATATACATATATAAAAGTATTAAAAAGAGCTTGTGACTAAACCTTGTATCTCCATTGGATCGATTGAATAAATACAGTTTTCTTTACTCAAGTATCTCTATATAAAGACTAATGTTTTATGTATTTGAGGAGCGGAGAAGAGTGTCTTAGTCGTAGGCATTTGTCATAGCTACTGTCTTGTGTGTAGAAGCTTTGGTTAGACTTTGGCCAAAGTTAAAAAAAATCAAAACTGATTGACCGCATAGCTACAGTAAACTTTTTAACCTGTAAGTTGATGAAAATACAATGCAATGCTCTTACTGCCTCAGATGCGGCCGTTCTAATGACAGAAAAACACGTATGTCCAAAATTCGCTGGTCAGAAACCTTGCATACTCTATAGTAGGTACTACATTTCGTTTGAAACTTACTTTGAAACCATTAAAAAAGTGTGTTGTATAAATAGTATGAATGTTTGTAGTATGAATGAAATCCGGACGTACTACATCCGCCATGTTGTCATCGTCATGTGCTTTCCTGTAGCCAAGGTCATGGGTTCGATTCACAGGGAAACCAAGAGCTGATAAGAATGTAAAATGCATACCTTGAAATGCAATGTAAGTCGCTTTGGATAAAAGCGTCTGATAAATGCATAAATGTAAAAAAATAAACAAAATATGTTGATCCAGGAACATATCTTACTTGGCAAAATCACAATGTAGAAAACAAAACTCGCAAATGTCTCCTATTATATATATAATATCTCCTATATATTGTGAAGGACTCTCTACTGCAGGCAAAGTCCATTAATGTCTTTATAGCCAATCCTTAGTGGCAAGAAACGCTGCTGAATCACAACTTTCAACACTTTAAAGCAGCCAAGACACTTCAGCGGGAGCCTGAGAAACAAGCGTTTCTTTCCTGACCTTCCATTAGCATTGTTTTCTGCAAAAGAAACCTGTGGAGATTCAATTATAAAGCAATTTACTCTAAAGTTACCTGCCAAGTGCTGCTGGCAAATTATACCCAGCAGCCCCGTCATGCGAGAGGACATGTCTTAATTCAGGTGCCAAAACGCAAAAAAACATTATGTCTAATTCTTACGCATGGACTGATCGAAAAACACACACAAACTCAAGTTCTGCAGCTGAATGAATGCTTTACTCTTTGCTTACATTGGTCGTGTTTTACAGTCCTTTTTGGGACTGAACATACAATCATTTTATTCACACCAAGAATGATAACTATAGAGATAACTATTTAAGAGAACAGGGAAGTTCACACCACAGCTATAAAGATAACGACACAGATGTACGATATCGTTGGAATCACTTTCATGATTTTTCCCAGATGATGAACGATAATTATTTTTACAGCCAATCAGAATCTGTTGTAATTTATATATAATATATACTTTCTTTGTCAAAAATAAAAAAAATTGACACACATCAATACTGAAATATTTGAAACGCAGAATAGATTATACCAGCTGCACTTTCTCTCTCTCTCATCTCTCTGACAGCGAGTTACACACAAACCCGCCTCTCGTCACTCACTTGTTTCATTTGCTGAATGAATACCTAAAGTGTGCGGCACATAAAGCCTCCTCTCAGGACTAAATTGAGTCAGTTTTTGTGCTTAAACATTTAAATACACACAAAATAATGGCAACATGCTGGTCTCTGCGAGTATTCACGTAAACACACGTCAGTTATGTTTTAAGTGAACATAGAAAACGCACACGTGCGGATCAGGGCGTCAGCTCTTAAAGTGACAGTGACCTAATAAACCTGCTGCCAAATTATGAGATAATATAAAAAATATCTATATGGCAGATTTTCCCCATGGTATATGTGCCAAAATTGTGGCCAGTGAAAATGCTGAGTGGCTTGTAACTTTGGAAAACCACGAGCCACAGCGGCGAGCTAAAAGTTAATGTCAAGCCCTGGTTGTACCTTTGTATTTTTGTCCAATTTTCAAATACTTTTTTGCTTCAAATCAAAGTTTGTAATGTTATGATTCTCCTCATGGTTCATGGCTTATAATGCTTTAATGGACACTTTTTTGAAATCCCTACACTGTAAAAAAATATTGTGATTTTAACGGTCAAACACTGTAAAAACGCTACAGTGAAAAACTGTTTATTGGTTAAGAGAAAGTTTCCTTACTATATACGGTAAACAACTGTGATAGATCTAAAGGTACATTTAATGTAATTTTAAAAATACATAAAAATACCGTAAAATAAACGGTAAAATGTTTTGGTTTTTGGAAGTGAAAAATAACAAGTCATTGTATAATTTACATTGAAAAAACATAAATTGACATTCCCACAATTCCCTGCGTGACACTTCACATTTGATGTATTTTTGTTGAAATAACTATCTATCTTCATAGTTTTCTTAGTTTTTTCTAATCAGTTATGACATTAGGGTTTTATGTTACATTTAATATTGTTAAATGTTTATTGCGTTTTTAAAATTTCACGTGTGTTACCATGATGGTGTTTAGTGTTTGTGTGAATGACACTGTGCAGCTTGTATATAGTAGTATTAACTTTCTTGTGAAAGAGCTGCTTGTGATGAGCTTTAATTCATCATGTGATTTCATCTCCACTGTGATTGGTGGTTGTCAGTGTATTACTATGGTACAAAACAGATATAAATACTTCAATAGGTCAGTAAATTAACATTATATCAGATAATTAAATACGGTTCATTACTGTAAATTTAAATAAAGTCTGTAAAATCTAAAATGTTGCTACCGTATTTTTTACAGTAAATTTCTGGCAACCACAGCCGCCGGTATTTTACCGTAAATGTAACAGATTTTTTTTTTACAGTGTATGGGAGACATGAATGGACACTGTTGCACTCTGTATGTATCGTTATAGTTATCAATCTTGGTGTGAATGGGACTTTAACCATGAGACTTTGAACATAAAGAGAAGTCAACAGCATCTGAAATATCATCCACCGTGAAGTCAGTCCTGGCCCCGCTCTGACGTCAGCACTCTCTGACGCCTCGGCGAAGCGCAGCTAAAAATCTAGGTCATATTTAAATCTTGGAAATCTACGTCCTCCAGAGCAAATATGGATTACTTTTCATTTGGCTTCCCATCTCTCTCCACCGGTTTTCGGCCTTCTTCCCAGCTCCCCTATGTGTGCCATGCCTAAAAATATCCCCTGCACACTTCAAAGAAATGTTAAGTGTCTTCCAGCTACATCCAGAAACATTAGAGACACACTCACAGAGAGGAAACCGAGAGCCGCCGGCTGTTTAAATGTTGGACAAACACACATAAACAAAAAATGGACCCTGATTAAACAAAGTGATCAACTTAGATTTGAATGCAAAGTGAATGGAGCACCTAAAACCCTCTTTACCGGGGTAAAAGCGTGGTGATTTAACACAGTTAAACTGCTTATGATTGGAAAGTGGGTAAACGATAAAACTATACAAGGGTTTTGACATGTTAGCATGGTCCAGTTAGCTGGTATTTAAGGTGACCATTACATTGTACTTACTCAAATAAGTACTGAGTAATATTAATTAACTATATGTACTTACTATAGAGTTAGGGTTAGGGTTAAGTTTAAGGTTATGCAATTATGCATAATTTACTGTTATTACTATAGTAAGTGCATGTAGTTACGTGTAACTACGTCAACTTAAAATAAAGTTTTAAGAAACACTGAAATTGCAAATATTTATAGTAAATATTTCACCAGTGCCCTTTTAATTTCTTAAAAGGCTAATTCACAAAAATTGCACAATTTCTTCGTCTTGCTTGTGGTTGGGTTAACGTATAAAAAGTATATTAAATTGATACCGTAAACATACTTTTTCCATGTTTTATTGACATAAAATGATTTTATTAACAATCATAAACTATACTAATGATAACCACACTTGCTGTACATTTAGCTTGCAACTTGAAACATTATTACTTTTAATATTAATAATAATAATAGTTTTACTTAATGTAATAATAATAATAATAATAGTTTTATTTAATAATGATAATCATCATCATCATCTCTACTAATTCAAGACATGCCACATAAATACAGAATTCAACTTTAAACGTGTCTCATCCAATCAGAATGGAGTTTGATACTGGGTGAATCCCTCAAAGAAATGACCAGTTCATGTTTAATCAATAAAAAAGAAAAAAAGAAGAAGTGTAAGTATGTTTTTACAAGGATCTTTCTCTGCAGTTTTCATAAGATTCACTCAACTACCCAGTGTATTGATTTGCGAGTGTATTTCTGTCTATTTTAAGCTGTTGTCTTCATCTTCACACGGCCCTGTTCTCGCTCCGCATCCTCTTGTTTATGTAACAAGGTGATTTAATGTTTTACACGGTCCGAGAGCCTGCCTATAATTCACACTATAGTTGGTATTTGTCATCAGTGCAACGAGACAAATGGCAGAAGTGACGATAAGTGCATGTTAATGAGTGAAGAAAAACACAACAACCTTTCAGGAATGAAACGGGATGTGCCATCGCGATGACATCAGAGCATCCGGTCGACTGCCAGCAAACACACATTACAAGCAAATTACTGGGTTTACTGAACGCGGTAATGACTCATCTGAGTGGCATGAATTCATTTACTTATGTGTCTGACTGACGCCAACATATTAATTCACCAGGACTGGAATGAAACTTTTATTGGCCCCTAGTGTGGCGTAGCCAGATCTCTGACTATCTGCAGGTTATTCTGCCGTTAATACTGTTATAGTTACCCATAGCCATCACACACAATGACATTTACAAGGCAAACAAAAGGCTGAAATTAAGCCACAACACAACGGAAATAAGACTTTACTCTAGAAATTCACTTTACTCACATTGAGTCGCTCACAAGCCGGCAAAGTTTTAAACACTGCCCCCTTTGACTGGGATCATTTCTGTTGCGTTTTGAACTTTTTTTGCTTTGCCCCATGCATTTTAAGACAGCATGTTACCGTAATAATAGACCAGTGTGAAAAAACACATTTAAAATATAACATGCATGAACGGTTGTACAGAAATTAGCATTCGTATATGTCGAATTTGCATTTAACGTTTCTGTATGTTACAAAAGTAAATAAATACCCTTCAAAAATATGAAAAATTAGTAAAAAAGTTGTTATTATTCTTAATAAAACTGAAACTATTAAAAATTATTTTTCGGTAATTCGGTAATTGAAATACAGCTGAAATCAAACTACATAAAAAATATTAGATTTTAGAAAACTTAAACGAAAATTTAGAAAGATGCAGTGGCAGCTAACTAAAATAAATACTTTTAAGTTGAGGTACTAAAAAAAAATCTAAAATGAAATAAATTATAGCTATATAGAATTTTTTTTTTTTAAATAATAAAAATGACAAAAGCACAGCAAAATTTCTAAAAATTTAAACTTTGTAAAAAGTTGTTATTATTGTTAATAAAACTGAAACTATTAAAAATAATTTTTCTGTAATTCGGTAACTGAAATACAGCTGAAATCAAACAAAATAAAAAATATTAGATGAAAAACTTAAACGAAAATTTAGAAAGATGCAGTGGCAACTAACTAAAATAAATACTTTTAAGTTAAGGTACTAAAAAAAAATCTAAAATGAAATAAATTATAGCTATATAGAAATATTAAAAAAAAATAATAATAAAAATGACAAAAGCACATAGCAAAATTACTAAAAAAAATTAACAAATGAAAATAAAAACTGAAAAAATTATTGTTTAATATTATGAATTTGCTTTTATTTTTAATAATACTAAATCTGATTCTCTCTCATAAGCACTAATATCAACAAACAACACTTCCTGATCCCAGTTTGGAAAAAGTCATTATATTATCATTCCGTGATGCTAGTGTTGCAGAATTGACCTTTAAAGTGTTTAATAGATCATAAGTTTTTGTTCTATTCGTTGGTCTTGTCAGAGTCCCGGGTCTGAGGAATCCAGGACACGTTGGCAGTCTCTCTAGAGCAACTAATCAAAGCAACAGATTTTTAAGCCGTCCAAGTAATATCAGGTTTTAAGAAGCATATTTGGAGCGTGACGTAAGACTGCGCCTGTAATGATGATTACACACTGGCAAACTCACCGCTCTCCTCTGGAAGCACGCGAGTGCCGTGCCGATGAGGTCATGTTGTAAAGGGCAGATGGGAGCTGTAGAGTTTGGCTGGTGAAGAATCAGATGGCAGACAAGAGGGCGAACTGAAGCCCTGCCAAACGCCACGAGCCCGGACCACAGATCACAGCAGACAGGTCAGATCTCGCCCGAAGTGTCCTTACAGCATGAAACATAAGAGGCTGCATTTACACTGTTGATATCTGGCACACACACTGGGTCTGTAAGGACACAGGAACACGCATCATATCTCTGACATCATCTGAGTTGGGCCATTGTCACACCACAGGATGCACTGTCATGTCAAATTACAAATCAATCAAATTGGTCGTTTTATTTAATTATGACCCGTATGGGAAGCCAAAAATGATCCAATTTCAGATTTACCTGTCCGAAAATGTCACATAACAAATTTATTTAGTTGGTTGCATTGCAAAAAAAGTAAAAAAATAAATAAAAATAATAATAATAAAATAAAATAAATAAATAATAATAAATAATTTTTAATAAATAAATAAAATAAAATAAAATATTTTTTTTAAATAATAAAAACTTTAAAAATAAAAAAATAAAATATTTTTTAATAAATAAATAAATAAAATAAAATAAAATAAAATAAAATAAATGATGGCCAAATTAAAAACATATATTTTGGTTGGTTACATTGCATTGCACAGCATTGAATATAAATTCAATAAATTCAATAAATATAATGAAATAAATAAGTTAAAATGGGCAGATACATTTTGGTGTGTTGTTATAGGCCTGTCTAATTTCAGATTAAGCTGTACCTAAATGCCATTTAATAAATGAACTGGTTGGTTGCATTGCAATGAAAATACAACAAATTGAATCAGGGCAGATTAATAAATATAAAAAAATAAATAATGGGGTTTTGTCAATGAAAAACAGAAAATGCATTTATTTGATGCAAAAATGCATAAAATAAACCTCTGCATTATGTTTTGCAGTGTAAACCAGGGAGTCTCAACGCTTACTGAAGTGTGCACCTAAAATAAATGCTTTTGAATGAGTTATTAAACCATTAAAAGAGCAACGCTGCGTACAAGCGCTTGCGTTCAGTCAAAACGAGGCTTGTCTTAAGCTGTCCGTGGATTAGAAGACAGGCATGAGGCACTTGAGCTTATTCTGGAGCGCTATCAGCTCATAATCAACAGTCTTGCACACGCAGCGGAAGCGAAAAGAGGCAATTATATCATTGAGTCGAACAAAAAGTCCATTACATACAACGTCATAGTTGAAACCAAATCCGCAGTCGATTAGTTTTGTTCATGCTCTGAATGGACTAATCATGAAAACAGTGATAATTGAACATTTATGCGGTGCAGAATCCTGTCTCTGCTATTAAAACTTACTGTCTCATGTCATTTTCCTCAACAAAAAAAGTGCAGAATGAGACAAGTATTTACTCACAGAAACGTCCCTCGTCTCAGTAGATCACAAAACTTCATTTCACGGTTATTAAGTTCATTACGGCTGTCGCGCTCGAGCGCTCTGGAGGGATTTTAAGAGAGATGAACCTGAGACATTAAAAGAGCAGATTTAGTGAAGGCCGAACAAACACCAACATCAATTAAGATATGAAATTAATTTATGAAAAGCACAGCAAAACTGTAGGACAGTTGTAATAAATAAATTATAATAAAATATTTATATATAGGCTATACAGTGCTATGCATAAGTTTAGACACCCATACTAAAGTTGACTAAAAAGAGGAATAAAAAATCATCTTTTGGAAACTGAACTTAATGCCTTAATTTAAAAAATTAGGAAAAATCCAACCTTTAAGGACACCAATTTTCTTTGTGAATGAATAATGTATCGTAAATAAATAAATGTTCTTCCTTAAAATACAGGGTGCATAAGTTTGGACACCCCTATGTTAAATTCC
>CM040809.1:29996625-30209125 GCA_022829025.1 Squalius cephalus
ATGGATGGACGGACGGATGGATGGATGAATGGATGGATGGCTGGATGGATGGATGGATGGCTGGATGGATGGATGGATGGCTGGATGGATGGATGGATGGATGGATGGATGGATGGATGGATGAATGAATGGATGGCTGGATGGGTGGCTGGATGGATGAATGAATGGATGGATGGGTGGATGGATGGATAAAATAAATACTCATCACTGCATTACTTTGGATTGCATTGATAAATCAAGAAAAATATAACAAAGTTTGGACATAATTATTTAACATTAAGTGTAAATGTAGTTCACTACATCAAATAAAACAATGTAAAATTTGCAATTCAACTTTACAGTATAGATAAGCAGATAGTTACTGTGTGTGTGGGGGGGTGTGTGTGTTAAATGTGCCTAATTGTCAATGTCAAAAATGAAAAGGTGATTTAAAATAGACTTTCATTCCTTTATGCAAAATGCTAAATGTTGTTGCTTAGATTCACCCTTGCCAATAGTCTGGGCATGAGGTTTACCCAGCAGGAAAACAGAAAACAGACTCTTCCCTTTTTCATCAACCTTGTTTTCTACAAACAGCAGATCCCGAAATCTCTTTGCTTTCAACAGCGCAGCCTGTGGATGCTCGAATTTAACTGCTATTTACAAGGCAAGCTTTCAGCCCGAGGTTTGGACAGACAGCTTTCTCTCTGCACAGAATACTAAAAGCCTGATGCCACTGCGTCTGATCAGATATTCAGGCCGTGTGTGTTTGTGCCGGGACACACTGAAGCGTCTGCACACCTTTGATGTCCAGGAGGAATCGCAAACTTGCTTTTCCTTTTTTATCCCAGACCCCCTTTTTTAACAAGAGTGTGTCAAGGTGAACATTAGTATTTCTACTTGATCTCTAAAACTCTACAGTATTTAATACACTGAAAAGTATGTGAACAAGTAGCTGTTATTTGACAATAAACATTTCAATAACAGTATGCCACAATGTTCATTAAAGTTACATGTGAGTGGTTTCAAATCATCAAATTGGAAAATAAAATGGATATCTTTCATTCTTAAAAGAATGGAATTACTGCATATAATAATAATTAAATTAAATATATCAAAAATATATAAATATAAAAATACAGCAATATTAATACTGTGATATATCATTATTGTATCTATCTATCTTTATAGTACTTTAATAATAAACTAAATATAGATTAGGCTATATATACTATAATATATATAAATTTATATTTTATTGTAATTAAAAAGGGAAACAATATGTAATGACAAATGTTTCAAATAATATATGAAAATAAGTATCAACTACACTTATTTTGATAAATATATCAAAAATATATAAATATAAAAATACAACAATATTAATACTGTGATATATCATTATTGTATCTATCTATCTTTATAGTACTTTAATAATAAACAAAATATATATTATATATACTATAATATATGCGTGTATAAATTAATATTTTACTGTAATTAAAAAAGTGAAACAATATGTAATGATAAATGTTTCAAAAATATATGAAAATAAGTATCAACTAGAGTTATGCTACTCCATACACAGCCTCTCTCTCATGCTCTTTTTCTTTTCACATCCATCATTCAAATGCTCTCGTTTTTCCATTCTCCTTCCTGCTTCCTAATCACCTACTTTAATTTCCTGGTTTGGGAAAAGGCCGTTGACCTCCGTTAACCTCGCGCTCTGTAACGGCTGGCAGATCAAGTGCCTGATACTTCAGCGTAATCTCTGGAAAATAGAAAGCAGGCATTATCTTCCAGGTGCTTCCCAAAGCTAATCCCACCTCTGCTCTTCTATGCATTTAAAGAACCGGAAATATTCCCAACTGGGACAATGACTGTATGTTAATGCATGATTCTCAGCAGCAGGTGTGGAAGCAGTTTGTTGAATATTAACTATGTGCCGTTGATGGGCATCCAAGCAGGTTTGGAAGAAGCCAGACTGTAAAGATTCATGGACTACGCCAAATAGAAATTTGATTTGACGGATTTGGCAAAACATCTATAATACATTGAAATATTTACAAATGATATGCTCCTTGCAATTTTTTTTTTTTCACCAGAATACACAGCTACTTTTGAATGCCCAAAATTTCTAGCCAAACAATGACTATAACGCATGTCAGATAAATTTTGTCTGTTGCACTGCATCTAATGTTTACAAACCTCAAAACCCTTCCTTTCTGTTCTATTGAATTCTGTTTTGCTCTCGTCCTGCATGAACTCTTAATGTAATGCAGAAACTCTTCCTTAAAACTCATCTTTAATCACCAAAATGACATATTTAAACCTTTTATATTCTTCATGCCTTAAAATAGCTTGAATGTAACTCGACACCCTTGCCTCATTTAGTATACGCGGTTCTATGAATATGCAAATGAGCCCCGCCTCCACTCACTCACTCAGCTCAGAGATCCACTGGTTGACGATCACACGTTGATCTGATTGGTTACGAGGTAGTTTGTGACGTCAGAAACACCAGCGATTTCAAAGCGTGTTTTTGAGACTGTCTTTGGTTCACTGCAGTTTTAAGGAGAAAACACTCAGCAATGGTGTCGACTTATGAATTTACACATGCTTTGTCTTAAAGCATATTAAAAACACCTCATAGAGATATAAACAACATTAAAAGCTTGATTTTCACCACAGATAACAAACATTTTTGTATGTACACTGGACTAGATTACTAATCTAAGTCTTGAGCACCAAATAATAGAGTAAAATGGCTTTCAATTATTATTATAAATCCCCAAAATAAACCACATATTCAAAACACTTGAGCGGGCCAAGAACAACATCAGCTCGTTCATTCTGAGACCGCAACGGCATCGCTAAAATCGGTCATTACTACCGGAACGGGGAAGAGATCAGTCAGTCTGTCAGTACTAAATGCTAATGCACTTAAAGTCAAGAGGAGAATAATGGAGGCGCTCATCCCGCTTTCGAAAGCCCTGACAATTACTGATGCGTTCAGCGTGAGAAAGTGGGAGACCTTCTTCTCTGCATTCGGTGTTCACACGTCAAATGTTTACATGGAAGTTCCTCTGGTTCTCCGAGAGAAGAGCTCTCTTGATGTGGAAAAACAAACAGCACGTCGCATCTTCAGAACCTCTCCGCGGGAGGTTACGGGTTTCGAACCGCACGTGGGCTCCGTGATTGATGAGTCCACGTCCCAAACGTTCAAGTGACCGTCACGTGATAACCATCGGATGATCCCGCAGCGCACAGTGTGTTGTTTAGGGTCCCTGGGAGAAAAAATAAATATGCGACATATTTTATATGGCCAGGACAAACAACTGTGATTCACGTACAAACATTTACTCAGCGTCCAATGTCCTGGTCATGTGCTTACGGATCTGTTACATCAAAAAATAAACCTTGGTGGTGTCAATCAAAGTGGTTAAATTTAGCAAAACTTGATTTTATAATATCTCTGCGTTCATCAAGTTTTTGGCTCCATTTTGAAACCTACTGAGCTGCCTATACTTTAAGGCATTATAAACATGAATGCAACTCGAAAAAGATTATAATTATGTGGTTTGTGCGGAAAAGGCAATACCAAAATGCATGACTGAGAGCTGATTTTTTTTTTTTTAAGATGCTGGAGAAAGCGGGAAAAATACATACAAATAATTCACTGATTAATTTGCATAGAGTATTTGACCCAATATTTGTGTATTTTAGACTACCACACGACTACATCAGCAACATGCTAATGCTAATTTCTAGTCTCCCGTGCACATCTCGCTAAGTGTGCAATTTGTATGACGACATGCAACGCACTGAAAAAAGTGTGGATTTATCCATTTACATCGGTTCAACATGAATCATTTAAGTAACACAAGCATAATTTGTTCAGTAACTTCAACATCAGCGAATGAAGTCGTTCTGAAGTGATTTTATATGGTTCCCTTCAATTTTATATATATACGCTGCGTCTGTTTTATTAATACTGTGGATTTGGACATACTACTTTTTTCCCCCAGTTTTTCAACTACTATATAGTAGGGATTTGCGATTTCAGATGCAGACCTGCTGAAAACACCCCCAGCTAAAAAAAATCAGTCTAAGCTGGTTGGCTGGTTTCAGCTGGTCTCCCAGGCTGGTTTTGGATACTTTTTTAGCTGACCAGACTGGTCTTAGCTGGTCATGCTGGGAGACCAGCTGAAAGACCATCTAAAACCAGCTGAACACCAGCTTGGCCAGGCTGGAAGTCCAGCTTAAACCAGCTAAAACCAGCAAACTCGGCTTAGGCTGGTTTTAGCTGGGTTATTTCCAGCAGGGACATCCTCAACCCAAGCAAAATCTCTTCACCACAATGTGTAATTTAAATGCTTCTAAATCAAAAAACACAATCGAACATTAAAAACTATATCAAGTCTCCCTCTTTCTCATATTGTTCAAAACCACAAAAAATTATACTTAATTTTTTACCCTCCCCATCAAGTCTCATGCCATGCATGCTGGGAGCTGGAGTTTCAGTTAAGTCAACATCAAAAAATCCTTGGACTACTTGATTGGTTCATATAATTTAATCTATATTGCACATTTTAGAGAATTACGTTAATTAAAAGCAAAGACATCAAGTTTAAGAGAAAAACTCAACTTTGTTGTGTAGACCACAAATAATTGAGTTAATCGGACAATCTGTGTTTTCCATTGTTTTTTTTTTTTGTATTTGGGTTAGCATGCACACTGCACACTAGCACACTGTCAGTGTATAGGGTGTAGTAGACAGCAACACGGCTCACTAGGTTTCGTAACGGTAATATAACGGTTTCGTAATACTTGTAATATAAACCGAGCGTGGCGAACCCCAGATTTTTTTTAATGCATGACATAGCAGTTTCTCTTGTGAATCTCTGACCGAGGGGTGAACAATGTGTCCTCTGGAGCATGTCTGCAGCATTCTGAAACAGCGGACCTGTCCTTTCTCACGCTAACAGGCTAATGTAAACATGCAACTCAAACAGGAAGTCAAGGGGTTTGCAGTGACTCTCTGTCTCTTTTGGTGTATACTGTATGCTGAAATATAATAGACGTGTCATCTACTTTATAAATGCGTTTAAATATCAATATAATGGTCAAAGTTGCAACAATATTCTGCTAAAAAAAAAAAAATGTTTCAGCATTTTGAACATTTTGTTGTTGTTCCCAAAATTCCAGCCAAAAACTGTATTAAGCATAACTGGTAAAATGCATTCTTAATAATAAACCATTTTTACTATTAAACGATTAGTCAATATTGATACTGACTCTTTCACAAATACTAAAACAAATCACTTCGACTAGAACTTACCCAAGGACTGATGTTCAGTGTTCAAAGTGTTTCATCGCCGCTATTATATCCAACGTTTGGCACTGATGTGAAGCTCGCTGAATGCCTTGCACTATTGTTAGCAGACAGTATCAGCAGCTTTTATTGCTCCAAAATTTCTCCAGGGATGCACCGTAGTGGATATGTTGAATTGCATAAATCGAATGAATGTTTGCATCCAAGTAATGCTATTTCACTGAACAGTTTAAGCACGAAATAAGCCAGATATTTTATATTTATGCGTAGAAACTGGCCTTACGGAAAATGAAAATATACTGTAAACATAACCTGCAATTGACCCCAAGGTTGAAGACCTCTGAACTTAGCCTCAGGTGGTTTGCACCAAGATGGTTTCCACTGGTCAAACTGGCCTGGTTTGAAGGATTTCAAGATGTTTTGGACATTTGTCAGTTGGTCCGGCTGGTATACCAGTTGGTCATCCAGTTAAACCAGCTTGGTCAGGCTGTGAGACCAGCTAAAACCAACAAAAGGCCTCATAAGAAGCAGATTTACTTCATCTATAAACTGAAATTGCATCCACCTCAATTTGTTCAAAATGCATTCATTTGCAGCATAATAACCGTATGATTTCAGGTATGATTTGTTTGCTACATTCAAGCCCTCACATTTATGAATTCGGAAGTCGCAATGATTGGCCAATTTCATATTTCTTTCTATCTTTCTGACAAAAGTAGCTTTTTCAGCACTGAAGAGGAAATGATGCATATTAGGTGTGGAAGCTGCATGTTAGCAATCTGTGAAGGAAATTTTTGTCGTACAAGGAAGTCGCAATGATTGGCCAATTTCATATTTCTTTCTGACAAAATTTGTTACAAATGCATTGAGCTTTTTTAACACTGATCCAAAAAATGAAGAGGAAATGGTGCATATTAGGTGTGGAACCTGCATTTTAGCTATCAGTAGGCGCGTTTCCATTACAGATTTGTGCAAAACTTTTGTGATTTTTTCTAAATGTCGACAAAAAACTATTGCGAAATGACGCCGTTTCCATTAACCAATGTTATGCGACTAAAACTACATTTTTCCTCTCGCGATTAGTAAAATCATTCTAAAACCATGGCAATGGACGTTGGTAGGATTATGTATATCCCAGCCACTGCACTAGCCATTATTATCTATTGAAGGAGATGTATGTGTGTTTTCCAATCATTAATGGTAAGGAACGACCCTTATTATACTTGTGAGCGCCACATATGAGGAGTTTCTGGGTGTTTCTCCCTCAGATCTGCTTCGAGGTCTTGATTGTGGCATTTATTTGAGGTTTAGAATCCATTATTCCTGTAATTATTGTGTTTTTTATGAATTTAATAAAAAGCTCTGTCTCGTATTCTGTCCAAAAGCACCGCGTCATCTACATCAGATGACCTGTAAATGCGCAAAAACTGTTTCCATTGCAGTTTTGCGAAATATTTGTTTTTCGAATTGCCTGAAAAACCCCCTCATGTGAGCGTAAAAACTTTTTTGCGATAAATGGGAGTTTTTGCGAAATTGACGTCTTTTCCATTGGGCGTATTGTCAATTCGCAATTTCAATTTGCGCAATTTGAAGGGTAATGGAAACGCAGCTAGTAAAGGAAACTTTTGTCGTACGAACCCATCACCTTATAAATTGGTTAAATGACATCAATACATGAAATAAAAATTAAATGTTCGGTTAACATTTACAATTACAACTTACAACCACTAACAATTACCTTCAACTATAATTCTTTAATTGACGCCCCAATTCGGAAAGTCTGCTTTTTATGCCAAGCGATGGCATTCATGTGTGCCTTCACTCATTATGTGACCTCACCAGCTCTAATTCATGTAACCAGTTAGTCTGACACCACAGAGGACTAGAGATGACACAAAACATGCAGAAAACAAATCAGAGCACATGTTAATAACAACAGATGATGCAATGAGACAACAGGGGGGAAAGATAGAGAGAGGCCACAATTACACACAGACAAAACAGTCTTGCCTCACTGGCCACATTATCAAATTTACAAGCTTCAACAATAAAGATTAATCACTTCAGGCTACAGGGTATCGCTCACAAATCAGATTTAGAGTGTCATAAACGCAAACAAAGATGAGTGATTTGTTTGCTTAAACATCAAAGGGCTTATAAATGCAGTCATCGGCTTGAGTATAAGTACATTAGCGGAGGCCCACGACCAATTATCATTTATTGATTGCACAGAGATGAACATTTAACACTAAAGTAAGAGGATTGAAAACAGGCTACGGCTGAAAAACAACACGTGTGCACCAATAAATGAATAATGTATGTATAAACAATGGATGCAAAACTACATCAAACTGTCAAATCAATCAGCCGGCCTGCAAAAAATTCATAAAGAACATGCAATGAAGGGTTTTAAAAACTGAACAAAGTTTCTTGTACAATTAATGTAATGTCTCAGAATGAATGCCTAAACTTTGGCTAAAAGAAGCTATTAAAAAGTTGAAAGACCATTAGAAACGCACCAATAAACATAGACGTGTCTGAAGCTAAGGGGGGGGGGGGGGGATTTTTAACTTTCTTATAACTGTTTTCTGAGATATAGTGAGCTATGTATGATAACTTTTAGTTGTTAAAAAATTAAACTGAATCTATTGAAGGGAGCAGAATCATTTTATATGAAATTATCAGATGATATGACTTTATCTCGGACAAAAACTAATTTTGAATAGGGTGACAGCTTTGAATTAAACCGATAAATTCAGACTAAATACAACAGTGTCGATGAACAGCAGCATCAAAATAAACGACATAGCAATAAACTCAAATGAATATGTTAATCTGCACTGGCTGATTTACATGTAGGCCATCTGAATTCGCTAAAATGATTCCCTCAGGACACTTGAGTGTACAAGTGTGCTTAATTCATTCCTTTTGGAAGCTTATGTCTTTCACATAAAATTTAGAAAAATTTTCTTCTCCTGTTCGCTCTCGTTTTCGCTGCTCCAGCCGAGAAAGTGTTCAGATTTACTGTGCGTATTAAGAGGAGAGTGATTAAAACACTGCCGCCACTTCAGTAACACAAAGGCGGGCGGCTCTATTAGCGTTGTGTTAATCTACTGGGACGCTGCCGCACACACTCCGGCTACAAAGACCATGAGTGGCACTGCAGGAGAGAGATAAAAGAGCCGCTGCTGAGATCTCTGCCTTTCTCAAGCTGATTTCTGGCCCTGTGAAATGACCCTCTCGCACGGCCAGGCCTAGAAAAATCAGACGTCCAATAGGGCTTTTGCTGTTCTGCTCACATAGCGGTGGCAGACGGATCGAAACAGCGCTTGAGTGCTGGAATTCCCAGTCGACTCACTGTCTGCCACTCCAGAAAAGTGAGTTAAAGTGAAAATCAAAATGGAAGTTTTTTGGCTTTTAGTATGAATATGTAAGCCTTACTGTTATCTAAAAGTTAGTGTGCTCCAAAACAATGACAAAATTCACATTTAGAAGATATAAGCATTCAAAACTTGAAGTCTCTCACTTCCACCAATATGGATCAATGCACCAATCAAATGCGCTCTAGAATCTGAAGCTCCGCCCCCTACATTATAAATAGACGCTGAAGCTGCGGCTGAAATCGGTCACTTATTCACACATTTACTGTTTTCTACATGGTAAATGGCACATAGTGCACTATATAGGGAATAGGGAACGATAGAGATGATTTGAAATATGCTTTCCATTGAGAAGAATTAAGTTTGGTTTCACTTAGTGTCACGCGAGCCACCAAAGCTCCGGTCCAGAGACACGATGGCATGATAGAGTCGGCGCAGACTGGAAAACATATTGGACCCATTTGAATTCTGCACAGTATGCCGCATTTTGAAATGATATGAAGAAGAATAGGAGAAGAAATGTTAGAGATTAGGTAGTCTCGCGTAGCCAGACCTTCAGACTGACGGCAGCAGCTCTGGACTCTATCGCAGCTTTTCTTGGTCAAGGACTGCCCAAGAGGACATTTTTTGTATATTGTTTTTTTTTTGGTGATTTTCCTTTTTATTGTGACAGGACAGTAGAGAGATGACAGGAAACGAGGTGGGAGAGAGACGGGGGATGGGATCAGGAAAGGTCCACGAGCCGGGACTCGAACTCGGGCCGCCCGAGCGCAAAGGCGCTACATGTCGGTGCACTGACCACAAGGCCATCGGCGCCGACACCAAGAGGACATTTGACTGATATGTAACGCAACCAATCACAGTTCGTTTTGTTCCATGTCATATTTAGGGGCATGAGAATATAATGTCGATGTCTCTACAATAACAGACCAGCGTGCATCTAATAAATTATTCATTCAAGAACGTGCAAGTTCACTGCAACAATGGAGCCGCGAACTTCACATAATTTTGAAAAGCCAGCGTTTAGTTGATCCTGGTAAGCGCTCATTGTCAAGTTGTAAACACAACGGCGTTCCTCTTCCACGAAGGGGTTTTGGCGTCACGGCATTTGTTTCCAGGCGGACCGTTAAAGAACGCGAATTCAACCGATCAGAGCGCGACTTCGAAACTCCTGAAGTGTTTCCAGAGAAGTGTGCCATATGCATCAGACGTTCAGCCAACGGTCTGTGGACGTGACTTCTGCGGCCGAGACTAGAGATTAGGTAGCCTGGAAATCCAGACCCAAATCCGAAAGATTAAGGGTCTGGCATTGAGTAATGAAAATCGCCCAACTCGAGGGGCGGCACCAAGCATGCATTTGAAAATCTCACTGCACGCAATTGGATAAAACTACGACCAATCACAACAATACATGGGGTGACTTATCCAGAGCGGAGCTAACTGGTAGATTAGACTCTTGCCGTATCCGGTCGGCAAAACAGCAAAAACATCCTTCTTGCAAAGGAACGATTCGAGCGTCGTCTTCTGTTCCTCTTTTAGATAAAAAGCCAAGTCTAACTCGATCATTGTAGCGGCCATTTCAAACAACTGGTGTTCATCCAGAGCCATCTTGCAATGTTTACTAATGACTTCGACGTCACAGCGCTGTCGTCATCTCGCCTCTGGCCCGCCTATATCAGATAACCCGATGTGATTGGTGCAGCTCGGCTACAAGGGCATATTTAATGAGCATCATTACTCGACGCCAGAGAAAACTCGCTGAGCAAATTCAACTTGTGCTCTCGCGAGAACTCTGGATTACCAGGGTAGAGATCAGGAGTAAACTGTGGCTTTACCGAGCTCAACGGCTTTGGCCAAGCTGTGATATAAACTAAATGCTATTGGCTATTTTAAAAAAGGGGAGGAGCTATTCGATATGTCCCGCCCTGTCTTCCTGTTTCAGTGGAAATTACATCAACATTGAACAATGCTCCGCATTTCAAGGCACTTCAATGGTAAATCTCATTGCTCTGGCTTTTTGGATATGTACCATGGTAAAACCATGTTATTTTTGTAAATAACTTTCACCATGCTATATGCCATAAGAATCAGCTAGAAAACAGGGTTACACTTTATTTTAAGGTGTCGTTGTTACAGTGTAATTAGACATTTAAGTACTGAGTAATATTAAGTAACTACATGTACTTACTATAGGGTTAGTATTAGGATTAGGGTTTGGTTCAGGGTTAGTTGCATCTAATTATGCATAATTTATAGTTATTACTATAGTAACTACATGTAACAATGACACTGTAAAATGAAGTGTTACCGAAAACAGAACCAAAAAGTAATAGTATTAGCATCTGTTACCACCACAGTACTTTCTTCTAAATGCATGTCAACATATTTGTGAAATATACTTACTATATCTTCTTTTTTCCTCACAGCCTTCATCTGTCTGATTTGCATATGGACAAACATGTAAGGACACGCATGATTGCGGAGAGAGGATTATTTATGAAAATATTCATGTCAATCTAGAATGATCATTGTGCATTTTTATCCACAGCACACACAATGCTGTCTGCTACTGCTAGTGTCTTTTTTCTCCAACACTCAACACAGAAAAATGGTTAGGAATAACCGAATATTAGTCTGCAGTGTTGGAAGGCTGCTGGGAAAGCATGCTGAAATATTAATGGCAGCTGAAATATTGAGCCTGGTTTTAGTAAAAAGTTTTCAGCAGCGCTGCCGCCGTGTCTATAGAAGGCTGTTTACTACTTAATAATACAACATGTGCGTTTCAGAAAGGAGAGCTGCACGCCAACAAGTGCTTCAAATATGAACACACACACACATTCTTGTTACGACTGTCACTTTCAACGCCCCCCCCTTACCTGCCAAATGAGCCAAACAAAATGAATAGAGAAAGACTGCTCCTTCTGCCAGCTGACAGGCCGGTTTAATTGAAACTATCAATCACAATTCCTTTACTTATCACACACACACGCTAACTGTTCCCATCATCTAAATATAACACACATGCTCTGTTTCAAATCCTAGTGAGCTGCCTATTGCCTACACAGTTGGTTTGAATTGGAATCTCATAAGTGAACAATTTTATCGATATAGGCAGCTAAAATAGCGCTCAACTTTGTAAAATGCATGTTAGACTCGACTTTGATTTAAAGGGATACTCCACTTTTTTTGGAAATAGGCTCATTTTATGCCTATTTAGTCATTTTAAGACAGAAATAGGCTGAAAATAGTCGACCCTATAGCCTACCGAGCTGGGAACTATTTTCAGGCGCTGCGTCATATCATTACGCCTGCTGCACCCATGGTACGGCAGCAAAGTTTCTTGATTATTGCGCAGGAATGAGAGTATAGTTCCTCGCCATATCAGCTTTTCATTTTCCGTCGGTCTTAGTACACGATGTAACTACAGAAGAGTCAAGTTTTAAATAGGAAAAATATAAAAAATCATTTTTTTGAGAGAGATGCTAATGGTCTTGTCCGATTCAATGATCTATGCTAAGCTATGCTAAAAGTGGTACCGCCAGACCCGGAGATCGGCTGAATGGATTCGAAAATGGTAAAACTCAACTCTGGGGGAGTTGTAAAATGAGCCTATTTCCAAAAAAAGTGGAGTATCCCTTTAAATAATTTCCCATTAGCATTAAGCACACGACAATAGCATCTAAAATACACTATATTATACAAAAATATGTTGGGTAAGATCATGTACGTTTAATTACTCTGATTTTTTTTACCTATTATCTGATGTTCATAATAACGTCTCGATTCTCAAAATTACTTTTTGATGACGTCTCGTGGTTCCATCACAGAGAGCCACAAAATCACTTTCCAGAACATTCTCATTCACAGTTCCAAGCTGGTGGAATGATCTCCCCACCCTCATCCGGAAAGCAGGATCCCTGACAACATTCAAAAGACAGCTGAAAACTCATCTCTTCCGTGAGCACTTAACCTCATATATAAAAATATAAAAAAATAAAATAAAATACAATTCTTTCCTTTTTCCTTTAAATCCTCGCTTATCGGGCTTATGCTACTCTGAACAATGCCTGAACTTCGTATTTTGAGCACTTCTTGCGTTGTTTTTCAAATCCTAATTTGTAAGTCGCTTTGGACAAAAGCGTCTGCTAAATGACTAAATGTAAATGTAAAATACTCATATTGGTTATCGGCCGATATAAGAAATTATCGGTCAATATTAGATATGTAATATTACATCTACTTGCTAAATGTTCATCTTTAAAATAATTTTCTAACATTGATACAATGCAATCTTTAGCTAATCTTAAAATGAATAGGAATACATCATATATGTAATTTCATTATATAACAATTTTTTTTTTAAATTAAAGGATTTGTAAATTGATATAATGTTTATATCAATATTTAATATCTATATATATATATATATCTGTCTATCTATCTATCATTTTTTTTCATTCTGTACATTATAATGTTGTGATAAAATTCATCATAACATACCAAAATAATTATCGGCTTATCGGTCTTATTGGTCCATGTATCATTTTTATATGTACTTATAGGTAGGCTATAGGTACTGGACAAATTATATATTTTTTCCCACTGAGCTCATCGCAAAACATTCTGACACTGCCTTCTCCGTTATGAATGCATGCCATGCTGTTTCAGCCAAAATGTTGCCAAAATTAAGAATCATTGAAGTAATAGTCTTTAAAAACTGCCTGCGCACCATAAAATGCTGCCTACATAGACAGCTCACTAGGTTTATAACACAGCCACATTCTTTTTGTGTCCTTTTCCCAGTAGACACATATCCATTTTCATCACAGAGCACGGCATCAAATATGAATGAAAACATGCAACTCTGACACAGTGTTTAAATAGAAACCGAAGCATCTCCGCAGGGACTGACTGCGCTTCCATCGCAGGATAGAGGGAAAAGCTGGATGGAGAGAACGACAAGAAAACAAAAGAGTGCATCCCCACTCTCTGGGGAGGAAAGGGTTAACCCCATTACGACAGACCAATCAGAGCAGAGAGCAACACTGCAAAACCGCCGCAGTGAGTGAGAGAGGGAGACGAAGATAGAGAAGGAGCGAACGAGAGAGAGGGGGGACAAGCAAGGTTTTTGGAGGAGCAACAGAGGGGTGCATCGGTAACACTTCAATGCATCACAGTTCGAAGAGAGAGTGTGCGAGCGAGTGTGCCATCAAGAGAGGAAAAGAAGCAAGACAGTGAAAGAAACAGTTAGCAGGACAGTAGATCAAAGTCAGTCTATTTCACTCTGACAGTTCGCACGGACGGGATTTGATTCATGCTCCTCAAGGAGAAGCAGGTTTACGACTCGCTGACATGCAATGCCTACAAAAGTCTGTGCACTTGTGGATCTCAGGTGATGCTTCAGTGAAGATGTAGCTGCTCCACGTTGCATGACAGATGAGAACTCTGGGAGCGCAAAGGTAAGCTGGTGATATTGAATAACTTTGGTGAAAAAAAATGTGATTGAACAAGTATGCATGCGGCTGAGTTTTTGGATGTAAAACCATTTAAACAGTGTTCGTTCAAAAGAGCAGATGTCGAAACTTGGAATAGCATGTATATATACATCTCACTGGGGCAATCTGTCAAAATTGGAGTTGCCCTAGTCAATCAAATTCAAATAAATCCGCAAAATGAAGGATTAATGGGGGGGGGGGGGGGGGGGGGGATATGCTTATTGCAAGAATGCCACCTTTATGACTGAAGGAACCAAAGGTTAAAGTTTAAGAATTTGTCATTGAAAACCTCTTATCGATCCGTTATCTGAATATTTGAGGGGACGTCTATGTTTTGTGATTAACTTGCCGCTGCCTGTAAACAGCATTCTTACTTTAGTTAGTCTATTGATCCACGTCTCCACTGACAAATTTCGCCCCCAATAACCAATCGATTCTGTTTACGGTTTTCCCCTCGATCTGTCAAAGTCTGCTGGACTGTAACATCTGGGAAAAATTTACAGTGTAAAATCTCATTCACGGCTGGAACACGACCACCTTGTTACACGTGATCCAGGCATATTCTTGCAGGGCCGTTGACTGAAAAATGATGTGAGAAAGTACAGACATAAAACAACACAGGTGATTGCGTTACCTTCCCTAAAAGGTATTGCTTTGGAAATGAGTGTTTGTAGATTGTTCCCAAGATGCACGGGCCCATCCATCAACCCCTGCAGGTTCGCAGATGTTACTCGTACCTTCACATGGACGTTAAGCAAGACCAGAGCGTGTGCATTTCCGCAGACCGCTTGGAAAAGATGAATGGATAACACATGGAAGTCCTTACTTGATGATGGATTGGATGCAGGCTTAATGAATAATTGATTGTTCACTTATCAACACTTCTCTGCTTTTTTCTTGTTAGGATTGTGGAATCAAAGAGTGGAAGAGAACTGCTTCCAAAGTGCCATCTCTCAGGAAGACGTGCCAGAACGAGTGGATTTCCCAGGGGAAGACATTCCCATGCTCACCACGGATGTGAAGTTTTTATCACGGGCTTCAGAAAGCATTGATAATGCAACCTAAAGGTGACCTTCTGTGAGGGGACTGGAAATTACATCGCCAATTCCCCAACGCCCTCATGCTGACCTAAACAATTCAGCGACCTTGGATTCTTCACCAGATGGCACATGCAAATCAGCAAATCAATATGGATTTATCACCTTCTAGGGCCCATAAAACTGCAATAACGGGAATATGTCAGCAGTGAAGGAACGGTATGAGACCGTGCTGATGGTATCGAGCGAGATTACAGCAACTCCCTAACCCTAACGTGGATATAATAATTAATCGAAAACAATTACTTTAATTTATGCATTTGGCAGATGCTTTTATCCAAAGCGACTTACATTGCATTTCAAGGTACGCATTTACATTCTTATCAGTTCTTGCCTTCCCTGGGAATTGAACCCATGACCTTGGCGTTGCAAGCGCCAACGCTCTACTGTTTGAGCTACAGGAAAGCAAGCTTTCAGCAGTCAAGCTAGGTTAGAAAATGAAAATGGACAGTTTATCTCTAAATCACTTGTCATGTTCTTTGGACTCAATCAGTGCGTTAAAGAAAACAGGAATGCCAACTCTTTGTTAGGTCTGGACATGGCAGGGGACCAAACATATCAATTGGTTTAGTACAAAAACATCATCCCTGATCATTAAGAGAGAGATTCGCTTGGATTACGAGGATTAAGAAGTGCAGAATACTTCCTTGAAAGGCCATGCCTGGGGCTGATGTACAACTTGTACCCCTTCCAGACTCTCCCGTCTCGACTGCTGACTCCCGAGGCTGAGAAAAAACCTGGAAGGGGAAGGGTAAGTCAACTAATGTGTAGAATAAACGATTGGACAGTTGTCATTAGTCGTCAAGGTTGTTCGACGTCCAGAAAACAAGCTTGATGATCTGTGAGGTGTTGTGTTTTAGCTCATGAAGTCATTTGAGTTTCCATATGGTTTCACTCCAAGGTGTCAGTCGGCCTACATCAAAACAAAAAGAGTTATTAGTACCCAGTTGGCACCTTGATGCATCCATCTACATAGAGTAAATTACAAAAGCCAGGTTAATACTTATCTTGACAATCCTCTCTCTCTCTCTCTTAATTCTCTCTCTCACGGTGATGAATGAAACGCAGCACTAAAGACAGTCACATTTGCAAATGGAGCAATCCATCACTGTGCAACAAATGAAAATGCATTGTGGACAAAAAATAATGCCTAAAGTGAGTCTATTCATAGCAGCGCCTAATACAGACTGGCCAGTGCATAACCAATGCACTATTAGTCAACGTGCACAGGAACCTCAGATGTAAAGCCATTAGCAGGCGCATAGGGAATCTGAACAAGTAAGACATACAGAACTTTGTAAATGGCGGGGATTCGAATCCAGCATAAATCTACCACAGATTCCTTAATCTAGTGGTTTTGTTGATCTCAATAAGTGAGATCCCCAATAAATCTTATTGTGGCCATTACAGACAACTTAATTTGTTCTTCTCTTAGATTAGTAGTGGATCGAACAAAGAGGGTTGTACAAAATTCAGAATTGAAGTGAGTGAACGAGTGTGAATTTGAAATTCAGGAAGTCGAATTGGAATGAAAGGAAGAAGTATTTACTGAATTGTATCCATTTTTATCTATCTATATCTATCTATCTATCTATGTCTATCCATCCATCATCTATCTATCTCTCGGTCTATCCATCCATCTCTGTCCATCCATTTCATCTATTCATCCATCCATCTGTCATTCAAGCTATCGATTCATCTTCAAGACATTAAATTCTGAATGAAACAATGCTCTTCAAATGCTTGTCTTTCTACCTTTTTCTCTGATTGTGAATCCTGCTGTTTTTACCTTTCAGGATAATGCACGTCCCTCCCTCAACGGAGGAAGAAAGCACCATGAGTAACGTAACTGTCCTTGACATCACCGAGGCCGTGAGTCCCGCCATGACGGCGGCCGGCCCGATCCCGTACCCGCTCAGCTTCCAGGTGTCCCTGACTGGATTCCTCATGCTGGAGATCGTCCTGGGATTGAGCAGCAACCTGACCGTGCTGGCGCTCTACTGCATGAAGTCCAACCTGGTCAACTCCGTTAGCAACATCGTCACCATGAACCTGCACGTGTTGGACGTGTTGGTGTGCGTTTGCTGCATCCCGCTAACCATCGTCGTGCTAATGCTGTCATTGCAAAGCGACACGGTGCTCGTGTGCTGCTTCCACGAGGCCTGCGTGTCCTTCGCTAGCGTAGCTACGGCAGCTAACGTGCTAGCCATCACTTTGGACCGATACGACATCTCCGTTAAACCCGCCAATCGCGTGCTGACTATGGGACGAGCAGTGGCTCTGTTGGGTTGCATTTGGGTGCTGTCTTTTGCTAGCTTCTTGGTGCCATTTATCGAAGTGGGATTCTTGGGACCGGAGCCCACCAAAGCAAATCAGACCGCCGTTGTGCACGTAAACGAGTATTACACCGAACTTGGTCTGTACTACCACCTAGTGGCCCAAATCCCCATTTTCTGTTTGACTGCCGTCATAATGCTAGTGACATACGCAAAGATCCTGCAGGCTCTCAACATCCGCATTGGCACGCGCTTCCATGCCACGCAGAAGAAGAAGAAGATTAGGAGGAAAAAGAACTTCTCTCTCATGTCGACATCTGAACAGCAGCTTCCCGAGATCACGGACGCCTCGCAGAGCAGCGCCGGAAACCGTGGAAATGCTCCGCTTGGCATGCGCACGTCAGTCTCGGTGATCATCGCCCTGCGACGGGCCGTCAAACGCCACCGGGAACGTCGTGAGCGGCAAAAGCGTGTTTTCCGCATGTCGTTGCTAATCATCTCCACGTTCCTCCTCTGTTGGACGCCCATTACCGTTTTAAACACTGTGATTCTCAGCGCAGGCCCTAGCGACCTCACCGTCAAGCTCCGAATGGGTTTTCTGGTCATGGCCTACGGCACCACGGTCTTCCATCCACTCTTGTATGCCTTCACAAGGCAGAAGTTTCAGAATGTCCTGAAAAGTAAAATGAAGAAACGGGTGGTGTCCATCATCGAGGCGGATCCACTCCCGAACAATGCAGTGATCCGAAACTCCTGGATCGACCCTAAACGGAATAAGAAAGTGACGTTTGATGATCACGAAGCCAGGCAGAAATGTCTATCATCCGAAGATGCTGATTAAAGCCACTTTGCAACCTCTAACAAAAGACTAGTTTTCATAAAAGCACTGTTATCCATAAAGGGAACCACGTGATGTGAATATTAGTCGTACATGAGCAGGTATCAAATAATCGTATTATTTATATAACTTACTTGGAATATAATATGATAGGTTTCATAGAATGATACTACTGCAGTTACAAGATGCATGTCCTTTATAAACCACTGTATGTACTGTAAATACATGGGATTTGTACATATTCTTGATCAGTTATGTACCTCTATTATGACTTGTAGCCTGTGTATACATGTATTTGTAATAAACTAGGTGGGGGAAAAGACGAAATCCATCTGCTCTTTGACATGAACGCAGATGCTGTGAACATTAACCCGCCACGATGGCTGCTTTTCCTTCCATCTGAAGTCATCTTGTGCAGGGATATGAGAATATTATGGTTTCTGTGGAACAAAAAAGGAGAATTATTTGACGAATCATCACATAGCGATTCATATGTAAACATTAACAGAACACCAAAATCACTTACAAAAAGTCGCCTCTTGCGCTGTACACCAAGTCTTCTGGTGTCATGTGACAGACCGCAAATTAAAAGCTGGTAACAAACAAGTTGTAAAAGCCTCATGATATGCAAAGAAAAGAAGGGAGGACATCGAAGACATATGCTGTCAAATCTGAGGAAACGTCTGGTTAATTTCGCCTCTGCTGTCAAGGACAAAACGTCTCTCATTTTGCATTCACAAAAAAAACTGAAGTTAAGCTCCCATTCACCAAATCTGCATATTAATGAAAATTTTCCCAGCTCTTAGAGGTCTATTGTGCACCATTACGAGAGCATTCGTCCTTGTGCGTTCAGTGGGAATTATTCTGTGTTGTCAAGAACGAAATGGACAAATGACGATGCCGATTTAGCGATTCACGATAAGAAAAATAAGCGATAAGAAAAATTTGCTTCACTTAATAGCTTTATGTTTATTTCAGTTTTAGTATTATTAATGTTATTACTTCAACTTCAACTTATTTTATTTGTTAATTGCCAAGTAAACATTTCTAATTTTCATTTAAATCTTTTTATCTAATATCTATATTTTTAATGTTATATCAGTTAATGAAAATGATTTAGTTTTAGTTAACAATAACAACACTGGGATGAAGCTATAGAAAGAAATAAAAGTGTCAAAACGGCCGTAATTCATGAACAAATGACTCTTACAAGCTTGTTCTTTTAAAGGATTCAGTCAAAATGACTCTGTTAGAATCGTTCAAATGAGTCACTCACTGAATCTTTTGGAGCTATTCTTGATTTATACAACTTTTGTCTCACAATGAACGGTGTACTTAAGCCATGCGAGATCACTGTCTGCTTATTCATACAACAACGTGTCATTAGAGATTTGGAATAGGGCTATGTTTTACAATAAATGTTTTAAAAATAACAATATTAATAATTTGTTCAGTACCATTCAAGGAATCTCAATGAAGTGCTGCCATCTGAACCACAGATGAAGGAAAACAAGGTTTTTGAGATGTTCATCCATCAGACTGGATGACAGGTAAAGTGCACACTACTTAAATGGGCCAAATTTGAGACAAATACATGGTGTCGCTTATGGAAAGTCGTTTTAGCTTAAATTACACCCAGCGTTACTCGTTGTAATTGCATTTTTACTAGTAACAATTCCAATTAGAGAGCTCTACAATTCAATTCTTACTAGCAATTACAATTAGAGAGCTCTACAATTCAATTCTTACTAGCAATTACAATTAGAGAGCTCTCTTATTCAATTATTACTAGTAACAATTCCAATTAGAGAGCTCTACAAATGAATTTTTACTAGTCATATGTCTCCATTGACTTCCATTCATTTTTAATTACAGAGCTCTCTATTTCAATTGTTACTAGTAAGAATGCAATTGCAGAGCTCTTTAATTCAATTACAGAGCTCTGCAATTATACATATCTTTAATTCATTTTTTTACTAGTAAAAATTCAATTAGAGAGCTCTGTAATTGCATTCTTACTAGTAACAATTGAAATAGAGAGCTCTGTAATTAAAAATGAATGGAAGTCAATGGAGACATATATGGCAAGCCGTTTTAGCTTAAATTGTACCCAGCGTTACTCGTCGTAATTGCATTTTTACTAGTAAGAATTGAATTAGAGAGCTTTCTAATTGTAACTGCTACTAGTAAGAAATGAATTGTAGAGCTCTCTAATTGAATTCTTACTAGTAAAAAATGCAATTACGACGAGTAACGCTGGGTACAATTTAAGCTAAAACGGCTTGCCATATTTAAAAGCGCTTATAAAGTGACACAGCGCGAGTTTTGCATCCAAACAGGGTCTTGTTCACCGACGACCTCTAGAAAAGCAATATCAAGCTGGCATCAACGGGTCACGCCAACGGAGTCCTGTTATTTGCTAGGATAAAATCATACGCTTGATTTGAAATGCCCTTGGCAGACATCAGAAGCCGGTTTCATGGCACTGTAAAATCCAGGTCACACGGGGACCCGCAATTCACGGTTCTGCCTCTTTCCAAGTGACGGCACTTCAAACAACCAAACCAGCCGTTCAATATGCCACGGTGACCTTTCGTCACACTTCGCTCGCATAAGATCTGCCCCTCTCAGATCGTCCTATAAAACTGTAATTGAGAATCATCAACCCCTCTGTAAACAGTCAATGCTCCACAAGGGTTTTGTAAATGTCACCCGTTAAGATCTGTCATCATATATAAAGCTCGGTTTGCTCATGTCAAACTAGATTTAAGGATGAAGGGGACCAGGAGTACGTTGTGTATTCAGGTGAGTGTGTCCGTCTGTTGCACTCTGGGTAACTATTCTGTACACTTTACAAGCACCTGATGCATATAAAACGGGTTATAATGAAGAGATGAGTATGAAATTAAACTCTTTTCTTGGTCACAGCACATCCTAGCATTCTTTAAAAACATCTTGAGGACAAAGTTGGAGAAAAGCAGAAAATATGACTCATATTTGTTCAATTATAGCATTTACAGTCATATAAATTCATTGTACGTTATGGTCGCTTAAACACTTATTGCCCAGGAGCAACTGTGCAATGAAATGAACAAGGCTATTATGAATACTGTTGCAGTCATAAGTTTTTCATTTAGATTTTTGAATCCTATATTAATGATCTATCTAGGGATAGTTCACCTCAAAATGAAAATATTGTCATCAATTACTCACCCTCACGTCATTTCAAACCCTGACTTTATTTCTTCTGTGGAACACAAAAGGAGATTTTTTTGATGATTATCTGAATCAGTAATTCCTATATAATGAAAATAAGAGGATAGCATCATAAACGCAGCCCATAGGATTAATCTTTCCATTTCTCATAAAGCCATATGTTTTGTGTTAGTGTACATTAGAGAACTAACAATGTCTGAGTCTGATTGATTCTTGAGTCAGATCTTTTCAATGAATCGGTTGATTCAGTTCACAAATTATTCATTTGTGGATTAGACTGATCCAGTTTTTGAGCTCAACTCACTGATTTAACAATCAGCTTGCTTAAAGGAGAGATTTTATTTTATTTTTTTTTAGCAAATTAGCTTAATTTTCAATTTGTTTCTCACATAAAGCTATAGTATGACTTGAAAATTGACTACTATGATATTTTTAATGGTGCTTTTGATGCATGAAAGTTGTAAATGCATGCAAATGCATGACATATAGGCTTACATTAAAAATGTTCAACACAGTAAAAGAAGTCATGCATATGGGTTTGGAACATGAGGTTGAGAGTAAGTGATGGCAGTCTTTAAATAACTCACATCTTAATAAAACACAAGGCTATTGATTTTGATTTCGATAATGAGGTCCGTTTTATGCATCAAACATGCTTTCATAATGCATGCAATAGAGGGTTAATGGATGTGAAATTTGCATGAATTGCTGTGCTGAATCTAGGCTGTGTGTTCATGCTGGTAGGACGTTTATCAGAGTACGCCAGCAGCAAGTGGACATGATTTCTTATTCATTTCAGCTTCTCATACGATACAGAACTACAGCCCCCTTCCTACAATTCACAGAATCAATTAAATAATAAACTAGAAAACAACCTCTATATGCAAATGCATCTACCGCCTCATTTTACACCTGGTCATGTTCGTTTCATACTGAACTTAATCTGCTGATCAGAGGCTTGGGAAAATGGGATTGCAGAATTTTTTGTCGTCCTTTTAACCTTCTAGACCAGCGTGGTTCCACAATACATCCAAGAATATTACAATAACGTCAGCGCCATCTAGTGGAAATAAGTTGCACAACGAAGAACCTTCAGAGGCTGGAAAAGATAATGTGGAAACCCATTATTATAGGAGTTGCAATGACAAATTTGAATGAAATTCAAACTGTGCTGCTAAAGCCAATCACATTGACCCAAAATGACATTAACAAAAGCATCTCAAGGCAAAGGCACAAACTTTTTACTACGCAAAAATGTATCATCAGACAGCAGCTTCCAGATTGTGCATCGCTTTGTACTTTTTGGTCATGCAAAAAAAAGTGTGCATTATTTTTCTGAAACATAAAGGGATACTGAACAAGAAACATCACTATATCTGTGCACACAACTAGCACTCAATAGCACCTAAAATCATTTAGTTCACAGTTAAAAGAGTTTGAAACTAGTTGAGGTATTGAATCGTGGTCAAATATGGCTCATATTCCTTAAAACTGCTGAAACATGTTAAGTTTCCTTTTCATTTTCTGTAGGGATGAAATTCCCGCACGCTTCCAGTGGAAAATGTTTAACTGGCACATTTTGCAGTACAGTACGCAATAAAGGTTTATATGTGTGTATTTGCTGTAATGGTCCTTTTTCTTTCACCATGACACTGTAGATCTGACGTTCAGGCCGGTGAGTTAACCTCCAGTGCTTAATTTTTTATCCTGAAAAATAAATAAATAATGAAATGCAAACATTTCTGTAATCCTTTTTAAACCACTTTTAAAGTCTTAGTTCAAAATGTCCTCTAAGCTTTTCTTAATTAGTATTTTGATTGCTATTTTGAATACAAGTCATGTCCGGTTTACCTGTTTGGCACGGTCCACACACTGAATGTACAGAGATGCGATGTTGGAACAGCTCATAGTTTGACCTTTATTCTCAGCGTAACACTTCATGATCTGACTCTGTAGATCCAAACACACTGGCTTGATTTGGTATCGCCTACAGAGAGTGAGAAGGAGATTTATTTGAAAAACTTAACACTGATTTACTGATCTTGCACCAGGGTTATTATTGTTAGCTAAAACTTAAACTATTAAAAACATTTATGTTCATTAAAACAAAGCTGAAATTGAATGAAATATTAATATGAGTTGAAAAACTTAAGCTAAACGGAAATTAGAAAGGTTGCTTTGGCAATGAGCTGAACTTAGTTTACAATTATTAACTGTAAATAAAAAAAACTTCAATAAAAATAAATTAAACCTAAATAGCAATTCAAATTTTTTTAATTAAATGACAAAAGCACATACTAAAAATTAAACTGGTCCCACTTCATATTATGTGTCTTTAACTACAATGCACTGATATTTAAATTAATCATTTGATACAATGCACTTATGCACATACATATTTATATATTGTACTATTATTATTATTATGCACGTAATTAAATCTATAATTCATTTCTGTAATTGCAATACAACATGAACACAACAAGTACACTGTACTTATTTTCTGATGTAAGTACATAGTAGTTAAAGACACCTAATATAAAAATGTGACGATTAAACTAAAGTTAACATAAAAACTAAAAATATAAAAATAAAAGCTAATTCCAAATATTAGCAAATGTACTCTTGCACACTCACCTGAAGCGGTTGTTTGCGCTTTCTAAGCCTTTCCTGTAATTTTCAGCTGTGACTTTAGTGAATTGAGCCGCCTGTACAACAACAGCAAGAGATGGTCAACACATGTAATATTATTCATATGCAGTGAAGTTATGGAGAGTATATGAAAGATGGGATGAATCATTTTGCCTTTTCCTGCATCTTGGCGATCTGCTCCCGGAACAAAGCGTCCTGATTTTCCAGATCTTTCTCCTTCTCTTCCAGCTTCTGAGCCTAAAGATAAAACATGATATGACCGGATCAACCTGTAAATCTCCCATAAAAATAATTGATCACTGTAGTAAAGAGTTAAAAGTCACTTTTTTTTAATGCACATTAAAAAAAGTCTTGCTCACACATGACCTCTAAACTGAAAAGTCAAGTCAAATTTACACCAAAGGCTGTATATGTGTGTGATAAATTAATGAGCATTAAACTGAACTAATTTAATCTTGTATTTAAGCATTCACTCATTCACTCTCAATAGAAATGTCACAAATCTCTCTGTAAAGAGTGAAAGAGCGAGTGATTGTCAGAATGAAGGTGCAGCGTCTTACCTTCCTCTCCATCCACTGAAAGACACGGGCAGATCAAGAGAAAGAGAGACATGGGAAGGAAATAAGCAACAGTGGAGTTAAGCAGCAAAGCATCACCGGTTCAATTACTTCATGCATTTGGACATTAGCAATAAGCAAAGACAACACGAGCAGATCAAAGTAGAGGTGGATGCAGAGAAAATGTTACGTAACATTGTTTTGCATGTCTATCTATCTGTCTATCCATCCATCAATCTATCTATCTGTCTACCCATCCATCAATCCATCCATCCATCAATCTATCATCTATCTGCCCATCCTTCCAACCATCTCTCTATCCATCCATCCTATATAAATTATTTTCTCCTCTCTCTGATGTAAAAACTGTGAAATGTCATCATTCTGTTTGTATTTTTCACATTATAATTTTTTTAATTAAAAAAAAATAATTAAAAAATGTATATATATATTGTTTTTTTTCCGCATGTATGACAGTAAACCAAAATATTCCTAAGTATTTTTCCATGTGTAAAAGTACTATATATGGAAGCTTGTTTCCGCCACAAAATAAAACATTTTAAAAGATAATTGCGACTTTTTATCTCACAATTGCGAGTTTACATTTCTCAGAATTGCGAGATATAAAGTCAGAATTGCGTGTTATAAAGTCAGAATTGCGTGTTATAAAGTCAGAATTGCGAGATATAAAGTCAGAATTGCGTGTTATAAAGTCAGAATTGCGAGATATAAAGTCAGAATTGCGTGTTATAAAGTCAGAATTGCGTGTTATAAAGTCAGAATTGCGAGATATAAAGTCAGAATTGCGTGAAATAAAGTCGCAATTGCGTGTTATAAAGTCAGAATTGCGTGATATAAAGTCAGAATTGCGAGATATAAAGTCAGAATGGCGTGATATAAAGTCAGAATTCAGACTTTTTTTTCTCGCAATTGCGACTTTATATCACGCAATTCTGAGATCTTTTCTCAGAATTGTGAGATATAAAGTACAATTCTAAGGGAAAAAAAGACGGATTTTTTTTTTTTTTTTTTTTTACCTCATAAGTTTATATCTCACAATTCTGACTTTATAACACGCAATTGCGACTTTATATCATGCAATTCCTACTTTATATCTCTCAATTGCAACTTTATTTCTCAGAATTGCGACTTTATATCTCGCAATTGCGACTTTATTTCTCAGAATTGCGACTTTATTTCTCACAATTCTGACTTCATATCTCGCAATTCTGAGAAAAAAAGTCACAATTCTGACTTGATATATCGCAATTGTGAGAAAAAAAGTCAGAATTGTGAGATAAAAAGTCGCAATTATTATTATTTATTTATTATTCAGTGGCGGAAACAAGCTTCCATAACTATATGATACCACAGTATGAAAACAGTTTTTTTAGTTATGAGACAGAAGAAGCTGTTCAAACTGTCAGAAACACGCACACACACATACACACACACACAAACAACACATAGCGAACAGGATCCTGTGTGGAGAAGCTGACTTACATAATACTGAGTTATGAGACGATCATCCTGAACGTTCAACTGCTCCCTCCTGATGGCGTCTGCTAGAGTCTGTTGATAAGACGCCTTCTCCTGATCCAGAACCTTCTGGACCTCGTCCTGAATCTGGAGTCGGGCTGCGGCTCGAGCCTGAGCCTTCGCTTCAGCCTTCTCTTCCTCCAGCCTTAAGAAAACACAGTAATAAACACTGTTTAAACCCTAAAACTCACTGCATTCTTGCGTATGTTGTTGAAAGATCTTGATCAGTGTTTACTGTTGTCGCATATTACGCTCTGCCATCTTCATCTCCTCGTTCAGGAGCTTCTGGAGATCTTCTCTGATCTCCTTCCTGAGCTGCTCCTCACTCACTAAACAGAAGAAACACCAACATTTGAGCGTGAGATGAAAATTCACCCTATCTATTCTCAACATGCATGTTATAGATCTTATTATTACAGTAATTATAATATAGGTACTAACAATGAACCGACCCCTAAACCTAACCTTAACCCATGTAGTTACCTTATATTACCCAGTACTTTCTTAGGTAAGTACACTGTGTAAGCACTGGTACTGTAAAATAAAGTGCAACCAATAATTCATTTGGGCATGTTTAATTATTATTATTTCTTTTTTACTTAATCAAAATGCCACAACTGGTCATTCTGGTGAAAATTCTAGTGATAACCTGCAAAATACGGACATCAAGTCAAATTTATTTGCTTTTCACAATAAACATTGTTTTAAAGCTTTACAGAAAATCATGATGTTCATGCTTTATTTTCATATTTAGCAGATTACAGCTGGGCGATAATAACATACTTTACATTTTGCGATGATTCAAGCAATCAAGCCGTGGACATTTGCGATATAATATAAATTGTTTTACGTCAATGTACTGAATGTATGCGACTAAAGTTGGACATACTTATATATACAACTTTATATAAAGAGCTGGCTGATAATATAGTTAACATTTTGCGAAGAAATAAAACATCAGGGAGTTTAGACTTTGCTATGATGTACATTGCTTTATACGAATATACGGCATGCATGCAAATAAATTTGGACATAACAAATATCAAACTTTATATAAAGAGCTGGGTGATGGTATAGTTACATTTTGAAATTAAATAAAAAATCAGGCAGTTGAGATTTGCTATATAGTATATATCCCATAATGTGAGTATAGGCGGATAATACTGTATGTATGCGGATAAAGTTGGGAGATTATAAATATCCAACTTTATATAGAGAGCTATGTGACAGATCATTTAAAGGGGTGGTATAATGCCCTTTTCACAAGATGTAAAATAAAAAACTGATGTCCCCAGAGTGTGTGTGTGAAGTTTTAGCTCAAAATACCCCACAGATATTTTTATATATCATGTTAAAGTTGTCACTTTTTGAGGATGAGCAAAAACGCACCTTTTTGTGTCTGTCCCTTTAAATGCAAATGAGCTGCTGCTCCCGGCACAGAGGGGGCGGCGCTACAACAGCTTGTGTCCTTTTACCTCACACACACATGCACTGAAAATTTCAAAGACTTTTAGCTTTTTATGTTCAAACCGGAGTCAGACAAAGATGGAGAGACTCGAGAAGAAGTGACAACATGTAGAAGCAACAGGACATTTCTGAATGGTTAGTTGATGAATTTATGTAGGTTATGTGTAGTTATCTTCTAGTCATTGATTAGCATTTTCTGTCATGATAATCTATAAATCACGTTCCCGGGGGCGGGTTTATGCTAATTTTAGGAGGAATGTGGTGTAGTCCCTACCAGCCGTTTGTAGTAGCCCTTAAAAAGTGATTTCTTTAAAAGCAAATATCTCCCTTTGCTTTGAACTTTGAGCGTCGTAACTTTGCAGATGTTGTTTATGCTCAAACAGCAACATTACACACTAACTAAAGTTAGAAAAGTGAAATCATAATCAACCACCCCTTTGATTGACTTTAAGACTGAGTTAAGCATTTGTATAAAATACTGAGGTACAATTGGAGACTTTGCTGGTCAATCAGTCAAAAAATTAAGCAGAAAGATTGTGGTAAGACTAATGTACCGGATTATGAACTTACCAACATGTGTTTGTGGTGGAAAGACCTCGACTTGGTCGATTAAGGAAGGAACAACAACAGGAGGTGTCTTGGAAGGCATTTCATTAGACAAAACCACATCTGAAGCAGATCCAGATGGTGACACAGTAGACTCCTCCATGACAGATACAACGGGATCGGGTATGGAGATCGGGAAGGGTGAAGTCTCAAGCTCTACAGGTGAAGGAACAGGTAAGTCCATGGGGTCGGCAGATATTGCTTCAGCTGCTAAAGTAGAGGATTGAGTCTCTAGGGGTTCAATCGGTACAACTATAGGTTCACTAGAGGACTCTGAAGATGTTACAGGCTCAGTGAGTGGGTTTGTGGTTGGTGGAGGTGGATTGGTTACAGGTTCAGTAGTAGAGGTTGTGATGGAAGGTGTTATTAAGGGTTCAACAGTTGCACTGGTCGATTCAACTAATGGAGGAGGGGTTATTGGTACACTTGAGGCTTTTGAAGGAGCATTTATGGGTTTAGCAGGTTCAGGATCAGGTACAGGTATGTTAGCAGACCCAGGTTGAGGATCAGGTACAACTACAGGTTCAATAGAGGACTCTGAAGATGTTACAGGCTCAGTAAGCGAGTTTGTGGTTGGTGGAGGTGGATTGGTTACAGGTTCAGTAGTAGAGGTTGTGATAGAAGGTGTTATTAAGGGTTCAACAGGTGCACTGGTTGATTCAACTAATGGAGGAGGGGTTATTGGTTCACTTGAGGCTTGTGAAGGAGCATTTATGGGTTTAGCAGGTTGAGGATCAGGTACTGGTATGTTAGCAGACCCAGGTTGAGGATCAGGTACAACTACATGCTTATTACCGGTGGGTGGAGGAACTGGAAGACCCTCAGGTGACTGAACAGATGAAGGAGGTGTAGATGTTTCCTCAGTCACAGGAGGCACTAAAGGTGTTATTGGCTCCGAAAGAGGAGGAGGGACCAAAGCACTGGCGTATGAGGGAGAATGAGGCATTATGGGTACATGACTTTCATCTGGAACTGAAGACTCAACCGGAGAAGTTGATGGTGATCTGGTTGGCGCTTGCGGGCGAACCACAGGTGGAGACTCCTTCATTCGATCAATCACTCTCTCTGAAAGCTGTGTATTATCAGAAATAGCACTGAGATACATTTTCACTTGTTTATTAAAATATGTGCACCATTGCGTTTTTACAATAATAACTGAGAACATTTTCTGCATCACCTAAAGGTTTAAGTGTATGATCGTCCCACAAGGATCTCGTATAACTTGTTTGTCCAGATTATTGTTGTCCAAATTGAATTTACTAATCTTTTTCAAACTTTGTGATATTAATACCAGGATTCGTGGATATTCATTAGCTGATATTGCGTTATTTTAATTTTATTTAATGCAAATGCAAGCAATTGCAAATAATGCAGGAATTGATTGAAATTAGCATTAATTAAGTACTTTGCCTAAATCATGGTACAGCATACCAATAATATTATTAATTGAAACTGGCAACCAAATGCATGTACCATGGTAGTACAATATGTCTATAGGGTCATGTCTAGGTGTAGTATGCATGCATGCTTAGTATGTAGATCAGGTCAACATGCATGACCCCTAGGCTATATTTAACATAACATGCCCTGCACAGTACATTTTGTTCTACACCCATAAAATCTCCACAAACAGTGCATTTCTTGCATTGTTCACGATATTCCAATGATATAAGACTTCGACTGAAATCTCCACAAACAATGCATTTCTTGCATTTTTGCACGATATTGCAATGCTACAAGACTTCGACTGAATCAGTGAAACTGCAGCTCAATACGTACAACAACAAACTTACGTTCTTAAGCAAGCACCAAAGAAAGTTGTATATGAGGAATAGAGATTATGAAGCTATAACTACTTAATAACGAAAAGGGAAAACTCTTTTTCATAAGTGTATTGCTAACTAGTAACTTACACTTACCCGAATGCCCTTTACGAATGTAACCTCATCGGCCTCATCGAGGGAAACGTGGCGCGAGCTGCTGTTGCCTCCCATCACTGCTACGGTGTACCTTTACCTCTATAGTTAATGTGATAATTATTGTACATAAAATACAAAAAACGGGAATTAGCTGATGGGGAATTCAGTACGGGCTTCAATATCTGCCGAAAAGCTCGTGTTCAGACCGGCCCTTCCCACTCAGTCTCTCACCCATAGACTGCTCACACACCCTGAGGAATTTCTGTCCACAGCCCCGCGTTCATTCAAACCTCCGGAGAGACAGCGAATTATATTGCCATATAATAAACGTTTATAATCGAGAATAAATGTTTTTTCAACATACGTTTTATATGTAAATGGATTCATAAAATATGTAGTTTAGAAGTACTTGAAGAGGACATTCTTCTGACTGCTTTTCGTTATGTTTGGGGGCGTGGCTAATATAATGTAAATCCATATATATATATATATACACACACACACACACACACACACACACACACACACATATATATATATGAAGAGTTCAGATGCAAAAGCCTCTAAGTGCCATCTAAAATTTTCTCCTAGAATGATCATTTTTATAAAGCTTGTATATTTAAGTTCAGTCATTTCACTTAATTGACAAATAATAGGTAATTTGCATTGCCATTTAAGTGAAATTATTGAACTTAAATATACGAGCTTGATAAAAATGATCATTCTAGAAGAAAATTTCAGATGGTACTTAGAGGCTTTTGCATCTGAACTCTTCATATATTCATATATCATATATATATAACTCTTCATATATACACACACACACATATACACACACACACACGTATATATATATATATAGGCCTATTTTTTTATAATTATGTACATTTATAACACTATACCTTGTATTATATTACCTTTCCATCAGATTACAAAATAAACTAATTAACGCTGCTATGAGGGTGTTTCTGTCAAATTGACATCTTTCTCTCTTCCGACTGTCGTTATCATTCTCTCTCTATTTTTTCCTCTTTTGAAAGTTGTGGAAAACACTACAGTGGAGTTTTTCTTTTGCTATGTGAGCAAATGGGAACAAGAAAAATATATTTAATGTAGTCTCTCATGCAGTTGGGGGCGTGGCTAATATATGTAAATAATACATGATGTGATTATTATTATTCATTATTATTCAAAATGGTAAAAACAAACTGTTTCTGTGTACTAAAAATGTAAATCATACACTTGAAAACTTTTTAGCGCAATCCCTCATTATTTTAATGTTACAATATTAATAATAACTCCATTTATTGTTGTATTTTGGTGGAATAATGCTGATTTTTTTAAAAGAATACTGTGGGTTCATGAGATCAACATTCAATAAAAAGCCTAGGTATTGATCCCTCAGACACATGGAGGTACAACGCTTTTAAAGCCAATAAAGAAGACAAAGATTTCCTTTAGTTTATGAGGTCTCTGTGTTAGCTGATAGAAAACAAAGTTTTTTTTACATAAAACCATGCAACATTACAAATTGTAGCCTCATGAACAACACTCATACAGTCTTGTTTTCTACAGTATTGCTTTAGCTAACCCTAACGAAGCGCTAATGTCAAAACTGATATAATGACTACAGCTTAAAATGATTACAAAAATGTATTGCATTAACTTTTGTTGTCATATTTACTTTATTATTTTACACATGTAAGAGGGCCGACACATCCCGCTGACTTACCGAAACCGGGTGTGATTAAAAATCGTAAAATAAATAAATAATTGTTGTGGAAATTAATACATACTGGGTTCGCTGCAAGTCCTGAATGAAGTAGATCTATGTGAAGTAAATATGGTGGCAGGAACAAAAGGAGTGTCTATTTCTGCAAAAAACAATCTGAAACAGGTCAAGGATTGTGCAAGCTTACAGACGAATGCTCTAACAGACCTACACACACATCTGGCTCAAAAACAGCTCATAAAATTGGCCCAAACACACTTCAAGCTCTCATCCATTCACAGTAAATCAATGAAAAGTGACAACAAAACACACTCGCACAGAACTAAAGAGGTATTGCAACTCCTGTACAGTTTACTCTGCCTTCTTGTGGGCTTTCTCTCCTTTCATTGCCACACGAATGCTGGACCACACTTCTGTGTAGAGCAGCGTTCCCAGGAACACCACGGCCGTTCCCACCCAATGCCAGGCTGTGAAGGGATTACTGAAGTACAGGATGGAAATAATGAGGCTCAGAAACTTGCGCAGTGTCACCACCAGAGTGACCGTGAGCGAGGCGCACTCTGTGGTCAGGATGAAGACGCCGCGGATACACACATATCTGAGAAACCTGGATAAGGACGATATACGCATTCATGCAATTATGATTCTACAGTCCTGTCCAATAAAGCCCATAAACAACATGTTAATGTGACAAATATGAAAGGATACTGGGTGATGACGTTCATCAGCAGGTAAAACCACATGACTGGCATAGACTGACCAATCACAGGGATTTCCACTGGAGCTTTGAGAGAAAGTCATCGGTTTGTCATTTCCAAAGGCTTATATTCACAGAAATAAACAGTTTTATTCTGCAAGGATGCATTTAATTTATCAAAAGTGACAGTAATGTAAAGTAAACGATTTCTATTTTAAATAAATGCTGTTCTTTTGAACTTTCTGTTCACCAAATAATACTGAAAAAAAAAAAATTGTATCACAGTTTCCATACAAATATTAAGCAGCAAAAACTGTTTTCAACATTGATGACAATAAAAAAATCTAAAGGATCATGTGACACTGAAGACTAATGATGCTGAAAATTCAGCTTTGATCACAGGAATAAATTACATTTTAAAGTATATTAAAAAAGAGAACCATTATTTTAAATTGTAATAATATTTCATAATATTCCGTTTTTTTTTTTTTTTTTTTTTTTTAACTGCAGGCTTGATGAGCATAAGAGACTTCTTTCAAAAACATTAAAAATAGTAATGTTTCCAAACTTTTGACTGGTACTGTATTCAAATAGAAAACAATTATTTTAGAGGTTTTTTTTTTTTTTACTGTATTTTTGATCAAATAAATGCAGCCTTGGTGAGCAGAAGAAACTTCTTTAAAAAAATTTTTTTTTTTTTTAAACACACCAACCCTAACTTCTTGAACGGTAGTATATAGAGATGAGGACTAATTTACTAAGGCCATGTTACTTTACACCTGGTATTAAGATGCGTTTGGACGCTCTTAATGGACATTCCCATTTTAGCTTCAAACTACTTTAAACTTCTTCAAACTTTCTGGTTCGGCTTTCTCAAGCCAACTTAAAGTTTGTCTCAACAAACTTGTTTTTCTAGTAAATTTATCTTCAAACTAAACCTAAAAAATGTTACTCATTAGATCAGTAGACGGAGAGAAGACGGTCTGTTTGAACACATGAGTGTTTACACTACGAAAGCAATCCGGTCGAATGAGTTTTCAACACCTCTGGAAGTGTCGAAAGTGGACAAGCTCAAAGCGTTTTAGACCCTGTTTACTCCTGTATTTAGTGTCGTCTACATGTGATCCGATCGACCAGAACGCTTCTTAATACCAGGAGCAAACAGGGCCTAAATGACTCCCTGTTGAATGAGACTCACAGCTCTGGCTGAAGAGCACGGCGTGTTTGTAGATGTCCGTTGACAGCAGGAGGAACCCTGGTAATGGCAGACAGTGCTGAAATAAAAGCCGAGAAATTAGACTTCATCCCACAAACTCATATATGACAGTATCATATGTTCAGTTAGGGACTCACATTGTAGAACAGAGCCTCCTTCGAGTGTTTTCCATACTTCTTGTACAGAGTTTCCTGGAAAATCCCCATTCTTGCAGACATCAGCAAGGCGAACGTCAGCATGGCGATACCTGAAACACAACAGCACTAATTTAATGGAATATCTTAAACGTGACTGGTTATGGGTAATCTAAAATAAAAAATAAAGTTCAGAAGGATTTCACTTCTCACATTTACTCTATAACTGTTTTAGGGTTCAGAATAGCATACTAACACACTCCTGATACTACTTTAGCAGGATGCAGTATATACACGATGGGTAAGATATTGTAATGATTGTAAAGCTGAATTTTCAGCATCATTACTCCAGTCTTCAGTGTCACATGATCCTTCAGAAATCATTCTAATATGATGATTTGCTGCTCGAGAAACATTTCTGATTATTATCAATGTTGAAAACAGTTGTGTTGCTTCATATTTTTGTGGAAACCGTGATACATTTTATTTTTCAGGATTCTTTGCTGAATAGAAAGTTCAAAAGAACAGCATTTATATTAAATAGAAATCTTTTGTGACATTATAAATGTCTTTACTGTCACTTTTGATCATTTTAATGCATCCTTACAGTATAAAAGTGTAATTTTCTCTCTCTCTCTCATATTATATATATATATACAGTACAGGTCAAAAGTTTGGAAACATTCAGTTTTGTAATATTTTTGAAAGAAGTCTCTAATGCTTATCAAGGCTGTGTTTAAAAATACAGAAAAAAACAGTAATATTGTGAAATATTATTACAACTTAAAATAACAGTTTTCTATTTGAATATACTTTAAAAAATAATTTATTCTTGTGATGCAAAGCTGAATTTTCAGCATCATTACTCCAGTCTTCAGTGTCACATGTGACATCCAGTCTATCACATGATCCTTTAGAAATCACTCTAATGTTCTGATTTATTATGAGTGTTGGAAACAGTTCTGCTGCCTAATATATTTGATGAATAAAAGGTTAAAAAGAACTGCATTTATTCAAAATAAAAAAATATTTTCTAATAATATAAATCTTCTTTACTATCACTTTTTATCAATTTAACACATCCTTGCTGAATAAAAGTATTGATTTATTTCAAAAAAAGAAAGAAAAAAAATGACTGACCCCAAATTACTGACCAGTCGTGTATATTGTTGTTAGAGAAGATTTTTATTTTTAAAACATTTGCTTCTTTTTATTCATCAAAGTATCCTAAAAAAGTATCACAGGTTATGAAACAATATTAAGCAGCAGAACTGTTTCCAACTTTGATAATGAATCATCATATTAGAGTGATTTCTGAAGGATCATGTGATAGACTGGAGGAATGATGCTGAAAATTCAGCTTTGCATCACAGAAATAAATGATCATTTTAAGTATAATAAATTGAAAACCAATTATTTTAAATTGTAATAATATATCACAATATTACATTTTTTTCTGTATTTTTGATCAAATAAATGCAGGCTTGATGAGCAGAAGAAACTTCTTTCAAAAACATTAAAAATAGTAATGTGTCCAAACTTCTGACCTGTACTGTATATAAATGCTGACCCAAACTGAACGGTCCTGTGCAAATCTTACCGTATGAAACATTCAACATTCTACTAATAATGTGGATACAACCATTTTAAATGCTTATTTTTAGTAATGCCAAAACATTGAATGTGCAGTGAGGATATTACCCAGAAGCCAATGCATGAAGGCATAAACACCATCTTCCTCTGTGGCCCCTTTCTCAACACTCTACATAAGGATCAAACCTGATGTATTAGGTGCAGATAAAATGTGAAATAAAACATTGAAATGCAAGTATGTTGTGCCTTTTATAATATGAAACAAGTACAAACACAGTATTTTGCAACTCACCACTTGTTTGGCCGACATAATAGTGCATATGAAAATGCCCAGAGACACCAGCGCGATGGACAGATATTTACTCATCGAATATCTGTAAAGTAATAATGTGACTGAACAATAAACTGAAAGTTCAAGAGGACCTATTATGCACTTTCACAAAGTCTTGATTTAGATTTAATTTTCCAAATATTCTCCATTGTTGCGGCTCCTCTCTTCCCAGTCTGTCAGTAACGCTCTGTTTAGTTCCTGTCTCTATGAAGCCCCTCCTTCTGAAAGCACACTGTGCTCTGATTGGTCGGCTGGATCAGTGTGTTGTGATTGGTCAGTGTTTGGGAAATGTCCCGCCCCTTACCATAACCTTCAGTTTCAACACACTCCTAACTAACTCAACCAGGCCCCGCCCCTTTATTCTGCGCATGAATTATTATAATGAGGAATATTGTGACGTGTTTGTTCCCGGAAGAAACTCAAGACTACAATGAGTTCAGAAACACTGACACTGATATAGAGAAGAACTCCCGCTGGAGGGACTTTGTAACTTTGAACATTACACATTAAAGAAAGCTGAACATATAAAAAGACATAATAGGTCCTCTTTCAGTAATGATTTTGTGCATGATCTTCAGCATACCTTTTCTTCAAGATGACAATACCGAGAATCATGTTTGCTATTAAAGATCCCTGTGAACAAAACGAGAGGTTAGAAAGATCTATAAGGCACAGTCCAAAGCAATGAATGAATGAAACGAATGACACTCACTGATCTGAAGATCATATGCAGTGGCATGGCGATGTTAAAGTTCAGGGCGTAGTTATTGATAACGCTGACGGTAAAGAACATAGTCACCATGATCACGTAGTTACTGCAAAAGAAGAGGGACATTGAAAGTCATGAAAGACAGCGACGTTAAGCTGTGGCTTCTGATGGACAAGAGGGAAAATCAATGCTGAATGTAAATGCATCTAACCATATGAGCATCCATACAATATTTTGCTGCAAATTCATGTTACTTGGCAAAATTAGGCAGATTCCAACATGAACAGATTTGCATGACATGCCCTCATACTGAAAAAAATAAAACATTAATTAAACGTATAAATTGCAATGCTTAACTAAGGTAATTTTTATTTATTTTACAGATGCCCACCTGAAGTACAGTACAAAATCTGTCCTGAAGCAAAACCAGTTAAGAACCACTGAATGTAAGAGATGTGTCTTATCTGTGTCTGTGATTCTAGATTTAGCACAAAGACTGTAACATAAGTCATCTTGCTGAGGTTCAAAACTGCACGACTATGTTTGGAATGGAATATGAGAGTAACGCCGGAGTTTTCAAACTGGAGTCCAGGGAGTGACAGGAGGCACGTGGAAAAGTCCGGTATTATTATTATTTTTTTAATAAATAAATAACTAAATGAGAATAAAATAAATAATAAAAATAAAATAAATAAATAAATACATTAGATATAAAAAAAATATAAAAATATAAATCAATATATTAGGGCTGTCAAAAGATTAATCGCGATTAATCGCATCCAAAATAAAAGTTTGTTTTTAATAATATATGTGTGTGTACTGTGTATAATTAAATTTGTATATATAAATACACACACATGCATGTATATATTTAAGAAAAATGTGTTATTTATATATAAAAAAACCTATATAAATATATACAGTATATGTATGCAAATATTTCTTAAATATATACATGCATGTGTGTGTATTTATATATACAAAATAATTATACACCGTACACACACATATATTATGTAAAAACAAACTTTTATTTTGGATGCAATTAATCGCGATTAATCTTTTGACAGCCCTACAATAAATATAAAAATAAATAATAAAAATCTGTCAATTATTATTAAATATTTTTTTTGTGTATAAACTGGGTGTTTATAAAAGATATTTTAAGATGGGCTCTCTCACATAATCATATTTGGGGGCCAATGGCATATAAAATATTGAAACCCCTTGGTTTAATGTACAATATGCAGTACAGTATATTAGCTTTCAAGTATATGAAACATGCAGTATGCTATATTGTTGTCACAACACCACATTCAGCAAGTGGTATCCAGTTTTCATATCTGATATTCGATGCAAATATGAGTTACACTTTATTTTAAGGTGACGTAGTTACATTGTACTTACTCAAATAAGTAATATTAATTAACTACATGTACTTACTATAGAGTTGCAGTTAGGGTTAGGGTTGGGTTGAGGGTTAGTTCCTTGTAATTATGCATAATTTACTGTTACTACTATAGTAAGTACATGTAGTAATGTATAACTCATGTCACCTTAAAATAAAGTGTTACCCAAATATGTACACCATGAAAAAGCATGCACACTGAATATATATATATATTAGGGCTGTCAAACGATTAATCGTGATTAATCGCATCCAAAATAAAAGTTTGTGTTTACATAATTTATGTCTGTGTACGGAGTATAATTATTTTCTATATATAAATACACACACATGCATGTATATATTTAAGAAAATGTGTTATTTATATATAAAATATTTATATATAATATAAATTATATATAATATAAATATACACAGTATATACATGCAAATATTTCTTAAATATATACATGTAGAAAATAATTATACACCGTACACACACATGTATTATGTAAAAACAAACTTTTATTTTGGATGCGATTAATCGCGATTAATAGTTTGACAGCCCTATATATATATATATATATATATATATATATATATATATATATATATATATATATATATATATATATATATTTACACACATATACATATACATAATGTTCACAGCACTGATCTGTCAAAGCTCTCTGAACTGAGCTTTGACTTGCAAACCGCCTGTATCAGTGACAAAGCAAGGCGTTCACCTTTCACCTATAATAATATAATAATTAATAATGGTAAACTGCCTTTTACCACCTCGTTCAACAAGCAAAACTGGTTGTTTCAGTAAAAATGCATTTTTTTGTAAAAATGAATGAATGAATGAATGAATGCACAATTGCACATATAACATAATGGAATGGGAATCAGGCAAATCATTCGACATTCACCTATAATGGTCAATGGATTTTCACTGTCTACTTATCTAGTCTGAGAAGCCAAAAGCAAATGATTAGAATTAAAATGCACGTTTGTACATGCAACATGTATAAATTATTAACCTGAGGGGTATGTGTGGCTTTTTGCGTCCAAAGTTTGTCTCAAAGATGAACCCCTCCAGTGCGATGAAGGCAAACTGGGCAAATGTGACAATATTTCCACATCCTGGGAAATCCCTGTAAAATATGAGATTTAAAGAAGTGAGCTGCATATCAGAAATGACTGACACTGAATGATCATAAATGAGAGAAATGCAACTCACCTAACCAAAAGTTCCAAAAACACAACATTGCTGCAGCAACCAACAAACACCAAACTGGTCGCAAACAGCGTATTCATTGTTAAAGGCTAAAATTAAACACTTATTTCAGCAGATATTTCAGCTTTACACTAATCCGGATGCTGGCATTGCGAATAATACATTTGTAAATGTTCCTGCACTTCAATGAACACGTCTCCCGACTAGCGACAGACATGCGTTCCTGCTTCCCACCTCCTCTTGTGGGATTTGTAGTTTTTTGTCTCTAATTCAGAATGCATCCGGGTACGAATGAAAACTACATTTCCCAGCATCACAAACGGAAGCGAGTAGGTTTATTCAAACGAACAAACTTTGCCAGTATTTACGTTGGAGTTGCATAATCGCGAGAGGTAGTAATAAAATAGCTTTTAAATAAAATAAAGTAAATAATAATGATAATACTATAAACTATGTAAAAAAAATTTGCAGCGCGTCTCTGCGTCATTTCAGGCTTTTAAAGTATCTCTACGTGTTTCCGGTGTCGTGGCGATCACACACAGAACAGTTTTACTCTTCAGTCAGTAAAGCAGCTGATACACAACACAAACATGATTTCATTATCGGATTCACAGAGTAAGTCAAATTTACTGTATGTTTGCGTTATGTTAATCGTGATAGAAATAGTGAAAATGCGGCTTTAAAGCTGGAAATGTTCTTAAAGAGATGAAAGGGAATGAATGAGGATAGACGGCCTGGCCTCTAACAGTACAATCAAATATTGGAAAACTCTTAAAAATTAATGAAGTTCGGCGATGCCATGGTAATAGCACTGCCATTATGGTTTTATTGATTTATTTAAAAAAGGGAAAGTGTACATTAATAAACATTCATGCATGCAAATGTACCCAAATAAGCCCGAAGGCTAGTGTAATGTACTATAGTATGTAAATATGGTAATCATTAGATTTATATACCATATTATACTGTTGCTGTTCTATGGTATTACATCTATCTATCTATCTATGTCTGTCTATCTATCATCTGTCTATCTATCTATCATCTATGTCTGTCTATATATCATCTGTCTGTCTGTCTATCTATCTATCTATCTATCTATCTATCTATCTATCTATCTATCTATCTATCATCTATGTCTGTCTATCATCTGTCTGTCTATCTATCTATCTGTCTGTCTATCTATCTATCATCTATCTCTATCTATCTATCTATCATCTATGTCTGTCTATCTATCTATCTATCTATCTATCTATCTATCTATCATCTATGTCTGTCTATATATCGTCTGTCTGTCTGTCTGTCTGTCTGTCTGTCTGTCTGTCTATCTATCTATCATCTGTCTGTCTATCTATCTATCTATCTATCATCTATATCTATCTGTCTGTCTGTCTGTCTGTCTGTCTGTCTGTCTGTCTGTCTGTCTGTCTATCTATCTATCATCTGTCTGTCTATCCATCTATCTATCTATCTATCTATCTATCATCTATGTCTGTCTATCTATCTATCTATCTATCATCTGTCTGTCTATCTATCTATCTATCGTCTGTCTGTCTGTCTATCTATCTATCATCTGTCTGTCTATCCATCTATCTATCTATCTATCTATCTATCATCTATGTCTGTCTATATATCATCTGTCTGTCTGTCTGTCTATCTATCTATCATCTATGTCTGTCTATCCATCTATCTATCTATCATCTATGTCTGTCTATCTATCTATCTATCTATCTATCTATCTATCATCTATGTCTGTCTATCTATCTATCTATCTATCTATCATCTATGTCTGTCTGTCTATCTGTCTATCTATCTATCTATCTATCTATCTATCTATCTATCTATCATCTGTCTGTCTATCCATCCATCTATCTATCTGTCTATCTATCTATCTATCTATCTATCATCTATGTCTGTCTGTCTATCTATCTATCTATCTATCTATCTATCTATCTATCTATCTATCTATCATCTGTCTGTCTATCCATCCATCTATCTATCTGTCTATCTATGTCTATCTATCATCTGTCTGTCTATGTATGATAGATAGATATATTACCATGGCATTCTCTGAACAAGTGCTGTGGTGTACTATGCAAATACCATGGTAAATGGTAAATCAAATCTTTTCCAAAGCATAAAAAAGAAAAAGCTTAATACAATTGCAAGTTGTACAACAGTATTACTTGTATTCTTGAAGTACTTAATGTTAATTTCTGCAACCTCTCAAATATGACTCATTTGCATGCAGTAACTCTCTACAGATTTGTAATTCAGCACTAATGAAGTCTGTTCTTGTGTTTGGCCAGAGATCGGGATGGGGCTGACGGGTTTCGGCGTGTTTTTCCTCTTCTTCGGAATGATTCTGTTCTTTGATAAAGCACTCTTGGCCATAGGAAATGTGAGTGTGTGCTTTAGCATGGAAACAAAGTTGTGTGTTTGAATGGAGTAAAATGTGATGTGAAAGCTCAGATTTGTGTTATGAAATGAAACCCTCCTTGAACTGAACATGGATGTCTGTGTGTGTCTGTAGATCTTGTTCGTTGCAGGTCTCTCATTTGTTATCGGGCTGGAACGGACTTTCAGGTTCTTCTTCCAGCGGCATAAAATGAAAGCCACCGGTTTCTTCCTGGGAGGTGTTTTCGTGGTGCTCATCGGATGGCCGATTGTAGGCGTAGTTTTGGAGGTCTATGGATTTTTCCTTCTTTTCCGGTGAGTTGTTGTTGTTGCTGTTTTATTCACAAACCCTGACAGGGTGGTTTTGCATGACCATAAAGGGGTTTATTTTTATTTATTTAAAGCTACACTATGTAACTTGTTTGGTTCAAGATTAACAGATTTAACAAACAAACAAAAAAAGATATGGATGACATGTCTCCACTTGTTTTGACTATAGAAAATGTCACCAAAACATCCCAGAAAGGTTGTTGCTGATTACATAAGTCGGAGCCCAAGTCGCTCACTGGTATCAAGGTCCCGCCCATAGACCTTATTCACAGCAGCGCCATCTTTGATTTTTAATGGGAATGAAAGCGAGGCTGTGAGGGATAGATGTACATCTCTTCAGTGGGTTGTACTGTTATTTCATGTATCGTGTCGTTGACGAAACACTGCAAAAATATCTTTCCAAGAAATATACAGAGCTGTGGAAAATTTTGAATGATCTTGCTTTTACAGCGGATACCAATGAAAACACGGCAAGTCTATCCCTCACAGCCTCGTTTTTATACCTGACATGGCGCTGCTCTGAATAAGGTCTATACTCCCACTCCTGCGGACTCGATCGCAAGCACAGCTGTCAATCATGATGTTACGCCACGTTTTTATAGCATATTTTATAGCAACTACCTAAAATGACAAAAAAAAAAATCCAGGGGAAAAAAAAAATATTTTAAGTGTAATTGAATTTTTTAGTTTGGCTCACGTCCCATTTGATTACATGGAGAGGGTGGGTTTTATGAGCTATACTGCAGCCAGCCACCAGGGGGCGATCAATGCTTTAGCTGCACTTTTCAGGACGTTTGCATTTGCAGCACACCTGGTTGTAACGCATATCTGACCAATGTGTGTATTATCCAGCCTAAATAATACGTGAGATTAAAAAAAAGTGTTTAACAAAGTATTGTATATTGTAAAGAGCATGCCAAAAAGTCCCCGGATGCGAAGTGTGGCTCCACACTCTAACGGCTAATATTACCCACAACCCATTGCGCTTTGGAGGAGGATTCGGTTCAGAACTACAAACACTAATTTATTATGCGATTTTATGTGTTTGTATGTCTTAAAGCTTGTATACTCTTCTGCTACACACTCAAAAGTATGTACTTTTTCTTCACAAAATGAGGGCGTAGTGTAAGTAGTTCGCAAACAAGAACAAATGTAGGGCGGGGCTTGACTTTGTCCATGGGGAACTGATTAGATGGTTGTGGTTTGCTATTGGTCGATCTCATCTGAGTGACAGGTTGCCCCGCCCTCACGCCAGTAAACGAGTGAGAGGAAGTTATTTTGATTGATTGATTATGAGGGCACATTAATTTGTCAAAAAATGATGTGCATGGATAAATCATTTATAATAAATAATGGTTTTATGGTGAATTTTAATAACACTTGATTTTAATTGCATCTCCATCTGTTTTCAGGGGCTTTTTCCCAGTAGCGATTGGCTTTATTAGGCGGGTGCCTATTCTGGGATCTTTACTGAACCTTCCTGGTATCAGTGGAGTAAGTCAACCACAGTTCACCGACTCTTGTCACTGGTTTGGTATTTTGCGCTTGCATGACAGAAATCCTGTCAAATGATTCATTTTGACGATTGTGTTTGTGTGTTTCTCTTTCAGCTAGTGGATAAAGTCGGCGAGAGCAACACTATGGTATAACGGTCAACGGTTTAGTTTTCTATGAGTGGCTCTTATTTATATTTGTCATGATGTGCTTCGGGCTCGGCGTCTTGCTGGCCGACCTCTCTGAACCACAGATCAGATTTTTGATATTTTACCTGTGAAGAAGTTTGTGTTTTTTCTGGGACTGATAACCAAACCAAGTCAGGCGCTGTCATTGTTGCTGCATCACGTGTCTCCCTCCAGGGGGCGACGGGGACCACCGACTGCACCCCGAAACGACGACAAGTGAACAATGAAGAAATCACTGGGTTCTGAATAAAGTCGTTACTGTTTTTAAAAAAATAATGTTTTTTACGTGCCAACTGGTTTGTCTCGCTCTTTTTAATCATCAACATCGTGAGGCTAATTTGGACGTTTTCCACATGAGCTCCACCTAGTGGAGCGGAGACTGTTTCATCTCTTCGTGCTCACCAGGAAATTCAGCAACCTGCGTGATATGCTGTTACGATACATGACTGACTTGTTTAAGTATTTGTACATACTTGAGATGTGAGACTAATATACATTTTTACCGACAAAGATTCTGTTTAATAAATGGATTAAATCCTTGATGGTCCAGCTAGTGTTGCCCGACATCACATTTAAAGCCAAGTTATACAAGTGCAAACATTACACAAAGTGTATATATTTGTAGCATTTGCCTTACATATTGCACTTACATTAGTGCGTACATTGAGTAGTTCCTGTAACCAACAGTCATTTGGATGAGCAACCATGTCAATCAAAAGTTTGGACACACCTACTTATTCTTTATGCCTATTTTTCATATTTTGTGATCAAAAGTGAGAAATGAAAACTCTCATATTTGAGTTTTTTTCTTTGTCTGAATTCCAGTTCTTCTTACCCTGTCAGGGCATGCATCAACCATCTCGAAATGCATCATGGGAGGTTTTTAAACCTGACCGCTTGATGCTTTTCCTTCACAATCTGCTCCAATGCATTTTATTTAGTAAGGCAAATCAAATGTTGACAAAATTTATATTTGTTTACTAAGCTAATTTGAAGCATTTGAGGATAAACCTTTGAATCAAAAGGTTTTTAAACATCAATCCAGTAAATTGTACCCAAACTTTTGACTTGTAGCGTATAATATTTGCTATATTTCACCATAAGCTTTCAGACACCAAGATCTGTTCTACACAGTCATGTGTTTCTGATTATTTTAAGTATGTAAATTCAGACCCATAAATCATTTGATAGTACGATTTATACACTGTCCGGCCAAAAAAACAAAAAGTCGCTAAATAGGCAAATGCTTAAGAGTGTGTGATTGGATCATTATTGCAGAGATTATTATGTTTCTAGCATGTTTGGCATCAGTTTTTCTAAAGTTGATGATTTTTCCATCATGAGGTGCATCAGTTTTTGGTCCAGATCTTGTGTTATTGTCAATGCAAGAGTCCAGCGCTGTGTAAAGTCTCCTCCAGCACATCCCAGAGACTCAGTGAATGTAAGATCTGGACTCAGAGGAGACGACTCATGTGTGAAAATGATTCTTCATGCTCACAATCTCACAATCTGAGCCTGAGGAATCTGGACATTGTCATCCTAGAAGAAGGCCATAATGTGTCTTCATACATGGTTGTTTAAGAGATGAAAAGCTACACACTCCATCAATTATGGTTAGAGAAACTATTGCCAAACATGCTGGAAACATAATAATCACTGCAATAATGATCCAATCACAGACTCTTAAGCATTTGCATATTTAAATCCAAACACAGACTTATTTTTGGCCGGGCAGTGCATGTTTGCATTACTTAATACTAGGATATTTAAAAAAAATCTTATGCAACACCTCTAGTGAACCGCTCACACGGGAAGCAGTGATCAAACATCGGACGCTGTGAATAAAAGCTCTCGGTCGTGAGTTAGCGAGCGTCACAGGTCTTTCAGGTCTTTCTGGATGTGCCACAGCATGTCTGCGCTCTTCTTCAGCTGCGAGACCTCGTCGCTGGTCAGACTCATGTTGACCACACTGCCCACTCCAGCGCTGTTCAACACACACGGCAGGCTCAGGAACACCTCGTCCCCGATCCCGTACATGCCCTGCAACACACATCTGCGTTCAGGCCTGGAAATGGGTTTCATCACTGGTTTACTGTAGGATATTAAATGAGGTTAAAAACGTAGGTTTGGGAGGAGCCTAAACATTCAGTCCTCCTGTCAATCATCATTACGAGCGTACTATATGTAACCCTGGATCACAAAACCAGTCACGAGTCGCACGGGTATATTTGTGGCAATAGCCAACAATACATTGTATGGATCAAAATTATCGATTTTTCTTTTATGCCAAAAATCATTAGGATATTAAGTAAAGATCATGTTCCATGAAGATATTTTGTACATTTCCTACCGTAAATATATAAAACATTTATTTTTGTGAGTGAATGCAGCACAATCGCCAACATAAATGGACAACTTTAAAGGAGATTTTCTCAATGTTTCGATTTTTTTGCACCTTCAGATTCCAGATTTTCAATAGTTGTTTCTCGGACAAATATTGTCCTATCATAACAAACCATACATCAATGAAAGCTTATTTATTCAGGTACAACCTCAGTTTCAAAGAATTGACCCATGTGACTGGTTTTGTGGTCCAGGGTCACATAAGCAGCATGAGGGTGAGTACCCACCGCACGGCTGAATGGGCAGGCGAACTAGTGTGAGGATTATGAACTGTCATGAATTACTCACCCTCATGTCGTTCCAAACCCGTAAGACCTTTGAGTCGAGTCTCTTCAGAAAATTTGGCCTAAACCACTAAATTCATATGGATTAGTTTTACAATCTACTTTTTGAAGTGTCAAAGTGGTAGTGCAAAAGTGTCAATAGAGGGACAGAAACCTCTCAGATTTCATGAACGAAAGTCTTACTGGTTTGGAACGACATGAGGGAGAGTAATTAATGACAGAATTAAACAATTTTGGGTGAAGTATCTTTGATGTCAATATGACAACATGCCCCACTATAGCATGAACTTGTTTTTGGGAAAATGGTGGAAATTTTTAATAGGTTTTTCTGTGGTCAAGACTTTAGAGGTTGTGTCTTTACACAGTGAGCAACATTTACTGGATTAATGTGTGATAACTAGCTACTTACAAGCAATCATATTATCACAAGCATTATAATTGTCTAATAATGTTATATTGTCTAATATAACTATACATGTCTGGTAACACTTTATTTTACAGTGTCCTTGTTACATGTTACATGTACTTACCATAGTATTAACAGTAAATTGTGCATAATTACATGCAACTAACCCTCAACCAAACCCTAACCCTATAGTAAGTACATGTAGTTGCTTAATATAACTCAGTACTTAAAAATATAATTACACTGTAACAATGACACCTTAAAATAAAGTGTCTTTACTGTCACTTGATCAATTGAATGTGTCCTTTCTGAATAAAAGTATTATTTCCTTTTCTGTTTTCTTTTCTTTTCAACTCAAACTCTAACAGACCCTGAAGTGTTGAACATTAGTGTGTGTGTGTGTTATATGTAGGGTTCAGTAACCCTGTCCTGACCTTCACCATGGTGGAGACGGGATGGACTCGGTTCAGGTTCTTCATCAGACTCTCGCTCAGGTCGGCCACGCTCAAGCCGATGGCCCAGTTAGTGTAACCCTTCAGTCGGATCACCTCATAGGCACTGCGGAGAACACATCAATAAAGAGCAATGCATACTCATTTCTGTCTTAAATTTAACCAAACTGAATTATAAAGTATATTTATTTGTGAGATAACGAGACACAACACTGAATCAATCATGTAACGTGATGACAGTGTTGCATACGTTTTTAATGTGTATTGTTCCTTTCGCATATTAACTCATTAATTAGGACTAATATCTAAGAGACGAACTCATTGACGTACCTGTCCACGACCTTCTTGTGCGTTTCTTTCCAGTTCTCTCTGTCCGTGTCTTTGCCGATATCAGGATTGAGTTTCTGCAGACTGACTCCTGCCACGTTAGTGCCGCTCCAAACAGGAACTGCAAAACAAACACACAGAGGCCACAAGTTCTTCAATGATATTACATGTTCAGAATTTGATGGCAATATTTATGGTTTTATTTATTTTATTTTATTTTTATTGGTAATTAATAGAATGCATTTTATAAAAACATAACATTTTACAATTTATATAATTATATTATTATTACATATGTATGATTTATTATTATTCATATTATTTAAATCTTGAATAATAAATATTAATAATTATTTTAATAACTACTATTTTATTATTTATTATATTAATTAGTATTTATGCTAATAAAGCATAAGAATTATAATTATTTTAATATTTTTATTATACATAATCCTAATATATTTTATTAATTATTAATTACATAATTTATATTTTTTATAATTAATGCAAATTATAATTATTTCAATATTTTATTATTTATATTTTATAATTATTATTATTTTTAATAGATTTTATTATTCATTATTATTTATTTATAATTTAATATTATAATTTAATTTATATTTTATATAATTAAATAAACAAATATTTATACAAATACTGTATACATTTATTTTATATAATAGTAATATAAATATCTTTACTAATATATTCTCACACACACACACACACACTGGTCTGGATGGTCTCACCGCTGGAGTCCCCGTGTTCTCCCAGTATCCACCCGCTGAAGCTGCTGGGATGGATGCCCAGCCTCTCGGCCATCAGGAACCGGAAGCGAGCCGAGTCCAGGTTTGTCCCGCTGCCGATGACGCGGTGCTTCGGGAGGCCGCTCAGCTTCCAGGTCACGTACGTCAGAACATCCACTGTAGCAGAAACACTGTTAGAAACGCAAGTAAAGTGTGGTGTGTGTGACCGAGAGAGTGAGTGTGTGACCCAGAGAGTGAGTGTGTGACCGAGTGAGTGTGTGACCCAGAGAGTGAGTGTGTGACCGAGTGAGTGAGTGTGTGACCCAGAGAGTGAGTGTGTGACCCAGAGAGTGAGTGTGTGACCCAGAGAGTGAGTGTGTGACCGAGTGAGTGAGTGTCTGACCCAGAGAGTGAGTGTGTGACCCAGAGAGTGAGTGTGTGACCCAGAGAGTGAGTGTGTGACCGAGTGAGTGAGTGTCTGACCCAGAGAGTGAGTGTGTGACCCAGAGAGTGAGTGTGTGACCGAGTGAGTGAGTGTCTGACCCAGTGAGTGAGTGTGTGACCCAGAGAGTGAGTGTGTGACCGAGTGAGTGAGTGTCTGACCCAGAGAGTGTGTGACCGAGTGAGTGAGTGTCTGACCCAGTGAGTGAGTGTGTGACCCAGAGAGTGAGTGTGTGACCGAGTGAGTGAGTGTCTGACCCAGAGAGTGTGTGACCGAGTGAGTGAGTGTCTGACCCAGAGAGTGAGTGTGTGACCCAGAGAGTGTGTGACCGAGTGAGTGAGTGTGTGACCGAGTGAGTGAGTGTGTGACCCAGAGAGTGAGTGTGTGACCGAGTGAGTGTGTGACCCAGAGAGTGAGTGTGTGACCCAGAGAGTGAGTGTGTGACCCAGAGAGTGAGTGTGTGACCCAGAGAGTGAGTGTGTGACCCAGAGAGTGAGTGTGTGACCCAGAGAGTGAGTGTGTGACCCAGAGAGTGAGTGTGTGACCCAGAGAGTGAGTGTGTGACCCAGAGAGTGAGTGTGTGACCCAGAGAGTGTGTGACCGAGTGAGTGAGTGTGTGACCCAGAGAGTGAGTGTGTGACCCAGAGAGTGAGTGTGTGACCAGAGAGTGAGTGTGTGACAGTGTGTGTGTGTGATAGTGAGAGTGTGAGTATGTGACAGAGAGTGTGTGTGTGATAGTGAGAGTGAGAGTGTGTGACAGAGAGTGTGTGTGTGTGTGTGATAGTGAGAGTGTGAGTATGTGACAGAGAGTGTGTGTGTGATAGTGAGAGTGAGAGTGTGTGACAGAGAGTGTGTGTGTGTGATAGTGAGAGTGTGAGTATGTGACAGAGAGTGTGTGTGTGATAGTGAGAGTGAGAGTGTGTGACAGAGAGTGTGTGTGTGATAGTGAGAGTGTGAGTGTGTGACAGAGAGTGTGTGTGTGTGTGTGTGATAGTGAGAGTGTGTGTGTGCGTGTGTGATAGTGAGATTGTGAGTATGTGACAGAGAGTGTGTGTGTGATAGTGAGATTGAGAGCGTGAGTATGTGACGGAGAGTGTGTGAGTGATAGTGAGAGTGAGAGTATGTGACAGAGTGTGTGTGTGTGTGTGTGTGTGTGTGTGTGTGTGTGTGTGATAGTGAGAGTGTGTGACAGAGTGTGTGTGATAGTGAGAGTGTGAGTATGTGACCGAGTGTGTGTGTGATAGTGAGAGTGACAGTGTGAGTGTGTGACAGAGTGTGAGTATGTGACAGAGAGTGTGTGTGTGATAGTGAGAGTGTGAGACAGAGTGTGTGTGTGTGTGATAGTGAGAGTGTGTGTGTGATAGTGAGATTGAGAGTGTGAGTATGTGACAGAGAGTGTGTGTGTGATAGTGAGAGTGTGAGTGTGTGACAGAGAGTGTGTGTGTGTGTGTGTGTGTGTGTGTGTGTGTGTACCTGGGTTGGACACCACGATGAGGATGCAGTTGGGACTGTATCTGACGATCTGAGGGATGATGTGTTTGAAGATGTTGACGTTTCTCTGCACCAGATTGAGTCTGCTCTCTCCCTCCTGCTGTCGCACGCCCGCCGTCACCACCACCACACGAGAGTTGGCCGTCACAGAGTAATCTGGAGGACAAAACAGTTCACTCTCTTTTAAAACAAACCACTCAACCATATCGTAACATAATATAAAACATATCAACAACTGCTTAGCAACACCCTGGCAACCACCAGCATCATATCTGTGACAGTGAGGAACACTGAGGAGTCGAGGTGACAGAGGAAGTGCGCTACCTTTGCTTGAGACGATCTTGGGTGTCTTTAAGAAGAGACTTCCATGCTGTAAGTCCATCATCTCCCCCTTGAGCTTGTCCTCGACCACGTCCACCAGCGCCAGCTCGTCCGCCAGCTCCTGCACACACACACACACACAATATTCAACAAATAACATATACTCATACTACACACAAGTATGTACTTGATTTTAAAATACATTTTTAAAACACTGACTTTTTTAGGCACATAATGATAGATAGAAATAGAAAAATAGAATATGTGTAATACTAATAATAATTATACTACTACTTCTAATAATAATAATAATAATAATAATATGAAAATATAGGGGGGGGGATAAATAATAATATTAAAGAAATAATAATATTAAAAATAGATATAATAATTAGGGCTGTCAAACGATTAATCGCATCCAAAATAAAAGTTTGTTTTTACATAATATATGTGTGTGTACGGTGTATAATTATTTTCTATATATAAATACACACACATGCATGTATATATTTAAGAAAAATTTGTTATTTATATATAAAATATTTATATATAATATAAATATATATACACAGTATATACATGCTAATATTTCTTAAATATATACATGCATGTGTGTGTATTTATATACAGAAAATAATTATACACCGTACACACACATATATTATGTAAAAACAAACTTTTATTTTGGATGCGATTAATCGCAATTAATCGTTTGACAGCCCTAATTATAATGTTTTTAGAGACTTTTTTGCTTGAATAATCTCTAGACAGTTACACCTAGACATTATTGATGTTTTGAGTCACAAAAAATGTATGATATATGAAAAAAAATAATTAAAACTGAATGTTTTTCATAGAAGAAATGTATCAAAATCATAGTCTGTGTATTATATATACTGTATATATATATATATATTTATCAACGTCAATGTCACATCATTGGCCAATACAGGTTTTCTTCAAACTGAATTTATTTTTGTCCTGATGTAGTTATTTGTTGACCTGTTAGACTCAGATTTGCTCATCTGTGTTTGTGCTGGCCGTGGTTCTTCACCTTTTGTCTAGTTGGACGAAGGGATCAAAGTCAAGCGCAGACAAACATGACCCAAATCTACTGGAAAATGATTGATATTGTGACCCGCTGACCTACTGACATCATCAGCATGAGCAACATGTTCATACCCTCTTGCACAATCAATAAACAAACAAGGAATTTGTCCAGGAATATGTTTGTGCTTTGGTCACAAAGTCTGAGTTCTGTTGGCGAGAACAGCCTGTCACGATCAACGGCTTCATGACGTTCACAGTCTCACCCGTATCAGAATGCTGACGGCACAGGCCATGCCAACCTGTCCCACGCCGACCACCGTCACTTTATTCCTGGGCGGCTCGACCGGCCCGCTGAACAGAGGAGTGATGAGCTTCTGCAGAACTGATGCCATCTTCAACACTGCAGAGGAGGACACTCATCAAATCACTGCAAACACACACTCACACTGCCATCTAAATGGGGACATTATATAGACATAATGATTTTTATACTGTTCAAACTGTATATTCTCTCCCCTTACACTAACCGTACCCCTAAACCTGCCCATCACACACACACACACACATACACACACACACACACACACACACACACACACACACACACACATTAACCGTACCCCTAAACCTGCCCATCACACACACACACACACACACACACACTAACCGTACCCCTAAACCTGCCCATCACACACACACACACACACACACACACACTAACCGTAGGCCTAAACCTGCCCATCACACATACACACACACACTAACCGTAGCCCTAAACCTGCCCATCACACACACACACACACACACACCGTACCCCAAACCTGCCCATCACACACACACACACTCACACATACTAACCGTAGCCCTAAACCTGCCCATCACACACACACACACACACACACACACACACACACACACACACACACACTAACCGTAGCCCTAAACCTGCCCATCACACACACACACACACCGTACCCCAAACCTGCCCATCACACACACACACACACTCACACATACTAACCGTAGCCCTAAACCTGCCCATCACACACACACACACACACACACACACACACACACACACACACACACACACACACACACACACACACACACACACACACACACACACACACACACACACTAACCGTACCCCTAAACCTGCCCATCACACTCTCACACACACACACACACACACAAACCGTACCCCTAAACCTGCCCATCACACTCACTCACTCACACACACACACACACACACACACACACACACACTAACCGTACCCCTAAACCTGCCCATCACACACACACACACACACACACACTAACCGTACCCCTAAACCTACCCATTACACACACACACACACACACACACACACTAACCGTACCCCTAAACCTGCCCATCACACACACACACACACACACACACACACACACACACACACACACACACACACACACACACACTAACTGTACCCCTAAACCTGCCCATCACACACACACACACACACACACACACACACACACACATCCATCTGCGTAATATCTCAATTATTTCTCTTAAATGGCAATGATATGAAAAAGAGAGCAACTGGAGACTTGTTCCTGTATGTCAGCGTCTCATCTAGAGACCTCTACAATATCCCAAATTGAGAAGACACCAAATTAAAAATAAATAAAATATTAAATTACTAATTAAAAATAAAAATAGAATTAAATTAATTGTTAAAAATACCTCGTTGATTCTAATAACATGCTTATAATCATTTACGTATATATTATCATTCTGGGAAAAACAATTACCTAAAAACCAGAAAGAGGAAAAATTTACAGGAATATTTTAAAGAATCCGAAAGGAAAATACGAGGTTAATTTGAGGTGAAGCAAGTAAATCTCCAGAGAACATGTTGGTTAAATTAGTCCCAGATTAAGTTTTGCCTCTAACCATGTTGATGATTAAAAACCTCACCAAGCAACAATTCCCAAAACTCAGTCAACAGAGCAGCAAATGGAGAACCTCACCTCATATATGATAAAATATGATTATAATCAAAACAATCATAACACACAGATGATATATAGAAATAAAGCAGCATGTGTCACATCAAGATCTCACCGGTACACAGATGCTCTTCAGTAAATCACACAGGCATCACAAGAAATCTGCTGTAATGAAGAACCTGCTACATGTTTATAATATCTGTATAGATCAAGGTCACTTACAGGACACTCCTCCAGTGATGGATCATGTGGACAAACACACACGTCCTGTCCTGTCCTATATACACTCAAACAAACTCTGATCCTCACACAACCCTCCTCTCGTTTCCAATCAAGGTCATTCAAGAATATAATGTTCAACATCCACTCTTGCTAAAACACAAGCACATGCCAGTCTTACCATGTGTGTAGAGGCTTTGCGCGCCCAGGTAGAGATACCACCATGACACGAGCATGTTATTGTGTGATATATATTTATATTGCTCTGTCCTCTGCAGTCAGTGCTGTGAGTGCCAGGCTAATGGAGTTACTGTAATCCGCTGCCATCTGCTGTACAGCCGCTGAAACACACGCTGAGAGATTAAAACCACAGGGAAATCACACGACACTGGTCTTGAGTTTATACTGGTGTGTGTGTATGGTCAGGCGCACAGGTAAAGCTGTGAATTAGCGGAGTTCACGCGCCTGATTGACACCTGTCACTTTCTGATTAGCCTTACTAATGAGTGACACGAGGGGTCAGACAGCAGATAGGATAGAGAGCTTAAAACTACCTCAACAAATTACTTATTAAATACTCTTGACATACAGAAAGCAAAATGTGCATGATTTTACATATAGCCTAACTATACTGTAATAACATGTTTAGCATGTAGGCTAGCTACATTGTGCCGATCTTATTGCCGATAATCAACAATTTTAATCCAAGCACTGATACATCAAAAGTACATCGGATGATCGATATTATCGGCAAATATTGTATTTAAATTAGCCTACTGTTATCGGTATGATTTGGCCTTAAAATAGTGCCTGTTTTGTTAGGTTCAAACTATGACACATTTTAAAATAAAATAAAAAAACATCAATACATCTCTATAAAATTAGTCTCTGATGTAAGCCATAATTGCAGCATGAACTAAATGATTTGCATAACTTTGAATGCATAAGGCAGGATCGACTTTTTTTTTTTAATAATGTCAGATTTGCAAGATGTAAACTCGCAATTGCAAGAAAAAAAGTCAGAATTGTGAGAGTTACAATGACCTTTTATTTATTTATTTTTATTCATTGGTGGGGAAAAAGGAACTTACAAAATTGTGTCTTATGACAATAAAACCATAATACAAACATTTAGGATATGCTTCCAATGTAGAAGAGCATTATTTAAACCATATATACTGTAGGTATCATATTGGTAAGCATTTTATTTTAATTATCGGTTAAATTTGGCCTTGGTTGATTAGAAGTCAACAAAGGTCATCTTACAAACAAACTCTTATTCTAAACCACTTTTTTAATGCGCAAATATCTTGCAGGCCTACATGTATATAGTCAGCACATGCCTATAATAGTGTTTCTGATCTAAGCATTACCTACAATACTAACTTACATTAAATATCTATTAATTATTACTATAGCATTAGTATAACTACTACATCAACAGTGGTGTCAATCAATAATTCAGAGGAAAAAAGCTTTCAAAAACTTGTGAAATACTGTAGTAAAAGGTCATTTAAGACTATTTTCAGTGCATTCTTTGATATCTTGTGTATATCAAGTAAAATAATATTAAAAAATAAATAAATAATACTCAAGCACCCTATTTTCCAAAGCTATAAGTAAGCTATTCTGTTAATGTCTAAATAAAAACAACATACAGTAAATCTATTTATACTACAAACTAGTTATCATAAATTAAAATATAACAATTACCAGTCTGCATGACGGACTGATTTTCTACAGCTAAAATAACTGACACCACTCTTACAGAGTGCAACCCTTTTTATGCAAAAATAAATAAACATATAAACCACACCGCCCCTACTGGCCATAGACAGTTACTGCATTTCAAATGTTAACAGCAAAAACACTAAATATGCAACCACAATGAATTTGAAAAACAATCCTTAGAGAAACTAATGAGAACTCAATTTATTCATTGAACAAGAAAACATGAAACAAAAAAGAGAGACAGCACTTCTTGTGTATAATATCCAGGTAGCTCTTTATTGTACTACTGACAAAACAAATGTCAGAGGTTAAAACCAGACGGCATTCATTCAGGTCACAACTCTTTATATATAGACTATTTAGACATGGAACTGCCCGTGGAGGAGAGCGGTTCCCCTGTATCGTGATGTCGGGGGTGAGTGGGGCTCAGGACAGGCTTAAATATAGAAAACAGGAGGTGTGCAGCTGTCGGAGGGGAAGGTGTGTGTGATCGCTGTCTACTCTGTGAGGCCGAGCTTCTTCTTGAGCGACTCGGGCATCTCGGGGGGAGGAGGGCGGGGCAGGCGGAAGTAGACCTTCACTGAGTCATAGATGAACCACTGCAGGGCCGTCAGGGTACCGATCATGATGATACGGGCCACCAGACCCTTCCACACACCTGAAAAACAACACACACACGTCAAGAGGGCGGATGAGGATTTAAGAAATGCAGTGTTGGAATTGCTCAATTGTTTTCTGAATAGTTTGTCTGCTCTCCAGCGGTTCTGCCCTGGTGTTTTCCTGAGACGGTTCAGGGCAGAGAGGATGCTGGGTAAAGCAGGTAGACTGATCTCACACGCCAATGACTCAAGCACCTCTGACTGTACAGCAGTGAAGCTGCTGGGAGCCTCCGGCCCGATCCTGCTGATCCCAGAGAGAGAGAGCAGAACCGACCCGGAGGAACTCCCCAGAGGTGGATCTAAGGAACGTGTTGATCTGGGGTGTGTTTCCCGAAAGCATCGTTAGACAACTATGGTCACAAGTTCTGTCATTATCAGTATAGTTCAACGAGTCAAATCATAGTTTCAACGAACATTCGCAAACAGTGTGTTTGTAACGACAGATCTCGACCTGTGGTTAGAAGCAGTTTCTAGTTTGCATGACATGTGGACTCAAATCCTTATCTTGAGCAAAATAAGCAAGATGACATTCAGTACAATCTATCTTTCTTTTAGAATACAAATATTATTAACGTCTTTTAGTTTGTCAAGAGATTTAAAGTGTCGCATGTGTGAACGTGCTCTAGTGTAAGAACAAGTCTATGATTGAATCTGGAAATAAAGCAAAATAACTGAGAAAAATGAGAAATAGTCCTCAGATGCCATGTCTGAAATTTATAGCTAAACATCTAGCATTAATTCAATCGCAAACAGTTTAATCAAAAGAAGTTATTACTCCAACACCTGCGTGACATCATTAACTAACGTGGTTGAACGACAAATTTGCGAGAATATGGTTTCGGTAAGCAGTCGTGACTCGCATGTTGATTTCGTCACTGATGCATCGCACTACGGTGGTGAAGCAGCGAGTTATGGCGTTGTATGGGAAACACACCACAGGCTGTACAAGAAAGAAAAATTGTAAAACACAATGAATTGATCAGAAAAGTCTCACCTTTAGGTCCCAGCTTCTTGAGCACTTGAGCGGCTGTGCTTCCCTTCTCTTTGTTCAACACGGACACGACCGAGTCAGCAGGGTGAGACACGATAGCACAGAACACACCAGCTGCAAGACAACAGCAACATGCGTCACTACTCCGATACTGAGCAATACAACACAATACTGTGCACATCTAATAAGAAATAACTTAAAATACAAAAATTAATGGAAATATAGAAATGAATATGGGTATTAGAAAAATGATGATATTAATAATAATAATAATAACTAAAATTAAATAAAAATAAAAAAGTAGTAGAATTAAATATAAAATGAATAACATTAAAAAATAATTTCATAGAAAAGAATGAATTAATAGAAATACAAATAAATATAATAATAATAATAATAATAATAATAATAATAATAATAAGTAAATTAATATAAAAGTAGAATTAAAGAACTAGAATGAAATGGATTTAATAAAATATTACAAATAAATATTTAAAAGAAAAAAACTATAGAAATTAATAGACATTAAGGTAATACAATACAATAATTATAATATAGAATAAAAAAATGAACAAAATTAGTATTAAACAGAATAAAATAACATTAAAGTAAATTTACAATAATAAAATGTATAATAAATTAAGATATTAACAATTAAATATATAAAGATAATAGTAATATAAAATTAATCATAGAATCAATAAAAACCAATATATAAAATGACTAATATTTATTTACTAATACGTTATATGTTACTAATATGTTACTTTTATTTAATAGATCTGAGCAACATGAACTAACAACGAACAGCTTTATTTAATTTTTTTATGAACTAACGTTAAAGATTAATATATAATAACAAATGTATTGCTCATTGTTAGTTAACGCATTAACTGATGTTTTTCTGTGAGAACTCTAGGGCCGACTCGGGATAGGGCGGGATTGCCCTGATGAAGACCAGCTGCACCTGTGGAAACCTATTTAAGAAGCTCCTGGATTTTGTCTAGCTCTCTCTCATTTTTGTTTTATGTCTTTGTTTGAAGAGTGGGTTCTTGAGTTGTGTTCCCATACGATTTCCACGACTCTACAAACCCCATTTCCAACAGTTTAATAATTTGAGGTTGTATTGATATTGACTATTACCTTATATTTTGACCCTAGACATTATTTAACTTCAAATAAATTAAATTTTCTCTATTGAAACCTATGTTATGACTTTGAGCCGGGTCGTAACACTGATGTTATTGTAAAGCGTTTCATCAACTCAATCCTCAGAAATCCTCCTTACCGATGTAACCAGCGGTGAATGTGACGACCAGCTGTTCGGCTTTGGAGCATTCGCTGCGGGGTTTGGGCACCACGAACTTGTAGAGCAGCTCAACGGTGCGCTCGAAGCAGGCGAACTTCATCATGGTGTATGGGATCTGCCTCATCCACAGGGGAACCACACCTTTGTAGAACCTGCCAGAAGATTCACACCACTCATTAACTCTCCGAAGAGTCAACATAAACAGGCTTGCTGGTTCATTTAAAAAGTTTGTCTGCTCTCCAGCGGTTCTGCCCTGCTGTTTTCCTGAGACGGTTCAGGGCAGAGAGGATGCTGGGTAAAGCAGGTAGACTGATCTCACACGCCAATGACTCAAGCACCTCTGACTGTACAGCAGTGAAGCTGCTGGGAGCCTCCGGCCCGATCCTGCTGATCCCAGAGAGAGAGAGCAGAACCGACCCGGAGGAACTCCCCAGAGGTGGATCTAAGGAACGTGTTGAGCTTTAAACGGGTTTAAAGTGCAGGATACTCACGCCCAGAGCCCTTCCTCGGCGTACATCTTAGGGGCACATTCTCTCAGGGTGTTGGCATAGCCAGGCTGAGTCTGGATACGCACTTTACACGCCTCCATAGGGGCCAGAGCCATATCTGCGAAGAACTCAGCGCTGGCAGAAGCAGCCAGATACAGCGAGGTTCTCCACAAGTACGAGTTTTCCTGTAAGAGGACAGGAGGAACACATGAGCATCGGCTGACAGACTTTACAGCAGGGCTACTAACACAAATCACGATTCAATTCTAATTCAATATCGGATAATTGTGTGGCATGTATGTCAAGTCAAGTCATCTTCATTTATATAGCGCTTTTAACAATGTAGATTGTTTCAAAGCAGCTTTACAGAGATAAACGTATCATTTAAGGTAACAGAGAATGTTTTATAGCGGTTCTTGAATAAAGTTATTTTCCAGCTAAAGTTAGTTTTGATTGATTCGCTTCCGTCGCAACGATCATTTGTTATTAAATTTGGGGTCGCTAATGTATCAGGTACAGTGCATGAAAAATATTCAAAGAAAAAAATGAACTGATTTGTATAGGCTACTTACATTTAAACAAAAGGAAGGTTTAATAATAATGTCATAACTTTAAATGACAATTATGTTTCTACTCATTTTTTTATTTTATTCAAACATTTAAATGGCGGCTGTCATAAAAACATGATGGGACTTATTCAAACATACATTAAATATTGAAGAACAGGTTAAATAAGAATAAAATGAATATGCAATAGTGCATTTATTTGGCAAAATGCTCCTCAAAATGCTCCTCTTTATTTTCTAGCTTACTAACACTGAAGAGGTGTCGATTTGAATTTCATAATAAAATTGACAGTATTTGAAAGCTGAGACTTTGTTTCATATCAGAAGTATCAAAGCACAAACAAAGCTTTGTTCATTCTTCAGCTGAAAACAGCTTAGACTGAAAGATAGATTCTTGTTTAAGAATCAAAAAAAAGAGAAAATCGATTAAAATCGAGAAATCAATATTTTTAACCCAGCCATAGCTTCTACAATGTTTATTGTTCATTTGGTTATTGCCATGCTTAATTTTGTGGATAATGGCTACATGGAATATAGATTTACATTAATATTTATACTAATTAATTAACCCATTTACTCCTAAAACGCCTGCTAAAAACGCCTATAGAATCCTATGGCATTCTAGAATAAACGTCTACCAAAACCTTAATATCTAAGCCTCTGTAGCACCTAATTTTATATATAATTTTAATTATAATTAATTAATTAAAAATAATTGTAATTTTATATATAAATTAAAACATATGTATTAGCCATCTAAACAAATATTTCAAATGAATATAAACTAGGGCCGTGCAATTAATTACATTTTAGTTTCAATTTTGCCTTCCAACAATTACAAAAACACTATAAAAATGATTGTGCCACAATCCATTCCTTTCTTCTAAATGCAGTGTGCTACAATTACAAATGAATTGTCAGAATTTTACTTTAAGTTACTCATTTTTAAATACTTCATAGATTTAAAATTCATTTACTCATTGATCAAAGGCCAAAATGTTGGTAAAAAAAAAGTTTTTGAAACATGTTTCTCCTCAAGCATCACATCATCCATCTCACCTCTCCTAGCAGGTCACCGTACCAGATCTTGAACACCTCGTAAAAGCCGAACTTGCAGAGCCCCTGCATGGAGTATCCGATGAAGGTTGGTGCCCAACCCTTGGCCAGCCCACGCATGCCGTCCTCTCTGATCGTGACGGAGAACCCATTGAAGATGCTCTTGTATTTAGCAGGATCCACCTAAACGCAGCATTTGGTTAATGCAATGAGAGCCAGAAACACCAACACAGGAACTTCACCAGGAACCGGCTGGTTATGAAGGAACACGGTTAATGGTTTCACTTCAAAAATGGTATTTACATGCTGGAACATGATTAATAAATCAAAAAGTAAACCAAATGTTACTTGGATGACATCAGTGGCAGAGCGTCACAGATCAATTTAAAGAAATTGATTACTTAGAAATGGTAATTTAATAACACTAATTGTGTTCCAAAACTGTACAACTACCTTTTTTTTCCCACAAAACTCAAAAGATCTTCAGTTTTACTTATATTTTATGGAAAAGAGCAGCTTGAACATTCTGCATAATATAAGAAAATATGGCGTTTTCTTTCATTTCATATTATAAACTGTTTCTGCAGAATGATATTGCACCTCAAATTAAAAACAAATCTCAATCAGAAATAATCAGATGTGTTAGATGGTTAGCCAAATCACTTCAAAAGTGTTAGTGACCCCTTCGCCACGGATGCCATCTCATTTATCTGATGAAGGGGATGGAGGCGAGTACAGACCTGGAGACGGCACTTCACCAAGTCGAGGGGCACGACGGCCGTGTGTGTGATACCACAGCTCAAGATGCCCCCAAACCCGCAGAGGGCGTAGTATTTCGACGAGCCGAACTCGCAGCTATTACCCGTCTCTGTGACGTGGGGGAACAACACACACACATGCTCATGCGTCACAACACGACACTTAACATGCTGATGAAGGGTTGCATTGGGGTCAGGTCACACACGGACACACTCGGGTGACGCCGGCTAACACACGCACGCACACGGACCTGCATTCGGCACTTGACCAGGTCGAGGGGCACTACAGCCGTGTGTGTGGTGCCACAGCTGAGGATTCCTCCGAAGCCACAGAGGACAAGGTATTTCTGTGAGCCGAACTCACAGCTGTCTCCCTCTGAAGAGAAACACGGAGTCACATTCATCTACACAAAGCCTGAGACGTTTGTTTGGGGGTTAGTGGGAAACCTCCACGCTGGACTTTAAAGCGTTACCTTTCACCTGCTATCACACCAAGTGACATGAGCTATGCCAAGGGGGTTTTAATCTTTTAGGGTGTGTTCACACTTGTAGTTCGGTTCGTTTGGTGCGCAAAACAAACAAAACAAAAAACATTTAGTCCTGGCAGTTTACATTGGCATTTTTAACACCGAACGTAAAAGCATATGGATGTGTTCACAACCAGATTAATTGGCTTTTATTGCGTATATTTCGCAACGAATGCTGTGTTCTGGGCTCGTTGTGTGTGTGTTGCTACATATGATGGTATTCTGACCTGCTGAGAACTCGTGAAGAGCTTATAAAATGTGTAAAGGAGTCAAAACAGCGTCAGGAATCCCTCCGTCACACACACTAACACACAGATCTGCTGCGAAAAGACGCGGTTCTGATCCTGGACTGAACTGTGATGGGAAACACTGCGACTATGAAGAGAAAAAACAGGTATGCTGGAGCTTTCTGTCCTTATAGGGTCACATCTTGTCCTGTTTTTGGTTTGTTTACATGTATTTGGTCCGTGTTGTGTTCATATTTCAGTCGATCCGCACCAGAGTTGGTTTGGAAGTGGAGTGAGACTCATCTTTTCAGCGTCTCGGTCCGTGTGTTTGATGCACCAGGGTTCGGATGGCAGCGTTCACATTTAATCAGATGGACCGCACTAACAGAGCAATCACACTAGGTGATTTCTTTTAATCCAACAAAACATGCCAAGCGTGAACACACCCTATATCCCACATACCATCAAATATAATCCTCCTTGTGTGAGGGACCCGCTTCCTAAAAAAAAAAAATTATCTAAAGAGGCAACTACTGTATATATAATTAATATATAATCTATACATCTGACAACTCTGTTCAGTCTATTTTCAGTCAATTATTAATCGATTCATTTTGGACACTTACAGTTTCAACTAACATCACCTGACAATAAACCACTCCAACCTACAAACTGAAACTCAAAAAGTTATCTACAGTTTATGGTCGACCTCCTTATTAATTTAGGTAAACAGATAAAGCAAACCAATTAAAGCGTTTCAACTAAACCTAAATCTACATACAATTATTATACAAGCCTATGAGCAAGAGGCACTGATAACACATGCAAAAAGGTATTCAAATTTACGATTTAATGGGCAAGATACTGAACGATACACGATACCGGTCTTGGACGTGCTCCTCAGACTGAAGGCCAATCAGAGCGCGCCTTGCTGAAAGCTGGAGCCAATCAGATCGCCCCTCATTGTTAGTAGCGGTGCACACACAGGTCATGTGCAGAATAGGACGCTTTAAATAAAGTACATCATGTCCCCTGACCGGCTCAATACCATTTTAACATTTGTCATATTTACACAACTCATTAAAATGTAAAAACATCCTCCGAAAGATTTGATACGCGTTCTCCATCTTTGTCCTTCATTGCCCTCCATGAACGCAACAAGGCCAGAAACACACAGCAAGCAGCAACGAGTCACACTAAACTACACAATCTACAAATGTAATAACTAAAGCATTTAAAGGGATCTTCCTAATGATCTAAACTACAGCTCGGCAAGATCTAGTGCTAACAAGTACTCTAACCTTTTATTCAACGTTCATATGGCGTTTCATATCTCCCATTCTGATCCATTTCAAGCATTAATACAATAATAAACAAAGAAATGTGACGGGTTATGCGGTCTCTCTTATTTCAACCCCCTTTACACCCATTTAAACAGAATTTTAAGCATTAAGAATAGAGGTTTTTGTTCTGCGAGGGTCTTACCGGCCACTGCGGCGGCGGCGAGCCTGCGCTTCGGTACGGGACTGCTCGTCTCGGGCTCAACCGCTTTCTGCAGTGTGAATAACGGGGCGCTGAAGGGGTTCCCCCGGGCCAATTGGGTTAGTGTGGTCGGATACATGTCTGATGGTGGACCTGAATGAAGAATAAACATTGGTTAGGCAGTGAACCCATTTATAAGCAGCTAATGTGTCCATTAAACGAGTCATCATTTGTCCTCTCATCATGTGGGTCTATGGAGAGGTCAGCGGCCCTGCGCTCTTGAGGAAGACGTTGTGATGAAAATAACACTAAACTAAAGCATGTAACACGTTAAGGAGTATGTATCTGAGGAAAGTGTGAGAAGACGGTTTAATATGTGTGTGGAAACCAAGAATAATGTGTTGTGAAGTGGGAGAAACTCTTACTTTAGAGAAGTTGTCGCAAAATGGCGCCTCCGTCCTCTCCTCTACCGGTGCGCATAGAGACCGAGCGGTGAGTGAGAGCCGCGCAAGACTCAACCGGATAAAGGAAGTGATGCGTCACTGCAAGCCACGCCCACTACTTTATAAATCCCACTATGGTGAAGGCGTGGCTCATGAATATTAATATGGACGGTGTTTTTAAAAAAAGCTTTTTCAATGCAGAAAACACAATGGATGTACATAGTAATATTAAAAACAGTGAGCTATGACCTGTGCCAGTGATAAAAGAAAACTATGTTACATTCATTTTACATTTTACGATATATATATTTACTATTTACTATATATATTTTACCATGTACATTTGACTACATATTACTACAGATACATATACTGTATATATATATATATATATATATATATATATATTAGGGCTGTCAAACGATTAATCGCGATTAATCGCATCCAAAATAAAAGTTTGTTTTTACATAATATATGTGTGTGTACGGTGTATAATTATTTTCTATATATAAATACACACACATGCATGTATATATTTAAGAAATATTTGCATGTATATACTGTGTATATATATTTATATTATATATAATTTATATTATATATAAATATTTTATATATAAATAACACATTTTTCTTAAATATATATGCATGTGTGTGTATTTATATATAGAAAATAATTATACTCCATACACACACACATATTATGTAAACACAAACTTTTATTTTGGATGTGATTAATCGCGCTTAATCATTTGACAGCCCTAAATATATATATATATATATATATATATATATATATATATATATATATATATATATATATATATAACACTAAGTTTCTTTGCGTAAAGTGTGTGTGTGTGTAGGAAGAGGATATAATAATAATACATTTCAATAAGAAAAAGATTTCAACAAGACATTTTTTTGTCTTATATAATTATTGATTTAAAATTTCACATACATAAAGAAATTTTATTTCTTTACTCAATGAAACTTAGTGTTTCGTAAATATTTTAAACAAAACTAATGTTATGCAAAAATGTAAAAGCAAAAAAGCTATTAGAGACTGTAATATTATTAAGTATGATTGACAAGTGACACATTTTACTTTTTGTTTTGTTGTTTTTGTAATATTTTTTAATACAACGAAACACCAAAAATGACCTACCTGCGTCTGAGCCAATCAGCCCGGCCAACTGGATAACGTCACATTACGTAATTAATATTCATGAGCCAAGCCTTCGCCATAGTAGATTTCGCTCGACCAGACAGGTCAAAGATGAGGGGCGGGGCTTTTCCGGAGAGCATTACGCAAGAGACTCCTTTCATCTCAAAGTCACCGTCTGATGTCTTTCGAGTGTGTTTGAGGCATATTTTTGTCAAATATTTTGCAACATTATTGCAAAATATATTTATATATGTAGTACACAAGGAAAATGATTGATTATATTGTTTGCTAGTTCCTGTGTGCAATGATGTGTCTGAAGGTCAAACCTCCTGAAAAATGGAAACATTCCTGGTTTAAAACAATTTCTGGAATGTCGTGTGTGTGTGTGTGTGTGCGCGTGCGTGTCAGTCACTGAACTGACCTTGCTGTAAATACACAAGGAAGGGTCACCTCTGGGATCTCAATGGTTTTCTTTTATTTCACACCAGATTTGTATTGAATCCAGGATAAATATTCAAATCATTCCATATGCCCAGTTTTTCCACAAATAGCTGCCTAAATACAAAGTGCAAATTGGACTTGTATACCATTCACTGCATTTGACACAGCAGTACAAAACTAAGATGTTAGTTAGTGGTTAGTGGAGTCAGTATATGTACATTTATTTAAAAGTAACCCACTGCATTTAAAAAAAAAGCTTTTAATTTCAGAGAAGACATTAGAAAAATATTGCAGGTAAAATGTGATTAAACTGAGTAGCAAAATATAAAAACAAACCCCTGCACATTAAGATGCATCACAAATGTATTGTTTTGAATGAAATGAATATATACTTAGTACATAGGTCCAGACGACAGTAGTTTCGTTTTTAAAAATCACAGATAAGAAATGAATTGAGTTTAGTCAGATGAATCACAGACGTCCGATTACAGTCAATAGCAGGCAAGTGTCGGCGGACTCGATTCTCATTATGGGTTTTAATATTGGCTACAATGCCACATCACATTATGAAAACATCACAAACACATTTAACAAGCCACCATTACCTATAAAAAATAAAATAAACTGCCTCTTACCAGAAGTGAAGCGTTATTTACTACACAAGACTTTCATATAAGATCACATTTTCTTTCAAGCTTTGGATAAAAAACAAAACGAATCTCAATCTAAAAAGTCTAGTTCTAAAACCAGACATTATCTGAGCTGGTAGTTCAGTTAGCTTGAACATTTCAGTGCTAAAAATCATTTAAACAAAAGCTACGGGATGAATCTCATGAAAACCGTCGAGCATACTATATCAAAGTCACATTTCACCACAAAATTGACTATTTATCAAAATAATTAATTACTTTCAATTAAGCACATTCATAGATTCTCATTACTGTAAAGCCAATAATAATAATGTTGTATCTAAATGTAATCATTATTGTAATGTAAATTAAGTACACACACTGCGACTGTACTTAAACTGAATTAAATTTATGCCAATTTTAAGTAAAAATAATGATTGTGCCCAGACATGAATTATTATATCAATTAATTTATTAAATTAATTCAAAATATTATACTAATTTAAAAAAAATGTGTATAACAGTAATTCTCCACCATAACAGTAACACAAATTATTTAATTTTTGCCCTATAGTAATGAAAATGAGATTTTTCACTCATTTGTGGTGAAATATGACCAAGATCTTTCCTTCTGAGACACACCCTACTATGCAAGAACACAACTTTCTCACTCTGGTCTCATTAGCAACACTTCCTAATGTCAGATTCAGTCACGCTAAAAATAAACTTCACCAGGTTTATTCAGGAAAACGTAGATTTTTTTTTTTGGGTGTGCAGACATTCAGCTTGAAGCTTTTCCTTCTAGCCGTGATGTGTGTGTGAAACCGAATTGTGCTTGTGTTGGCCGCGTCTTGGCACTTGAAGAAACACGCAGGCGAGTCCTAAACTCTCGTCGTGTGATTCTGAACGGCGAATGATTCACTGCTAGCGATCGTGAATGAACACTACACTTGTCTACGTCGTCTCGAATGCTACAAAAACCGTAAAATCACAAAGCAAGATCAAAACACAGGATGCACACAGAGTTTAAAGACTACTTGAAACACAAGTCTATTCAGATGTGACTGCTAGGTCAAACTGAAATAACCAGAATCCCCCCCCCCCTCGCCAAACCCTGCCGATGCGTTGCTCCTTAAAGGACTAGAAAATAAGTCTGACGGTAGATGCATGCTGAAGCGGCTCGACGGGTTTGCCGCTCACTCGCTGTCGTCACCTTCTGGCTGGTGTTCCTGGTTAATGTAATTGATGATGGGTGTGATCAGATTGTCCTGGACATAGAACTGGCAGGAGTCGATCTGCTCGGCGGTGACGTTCTGGTAGGCGTAGTACAGAGACGCAGCCAGTGCGATGAACACCAGAAGCTTCAGCCAGAAAGAGACCCAGCGGCGAGGAGTGGGAGGAGCGGCGGGTGCTGCACTGCGAACGTCTGTGACGGTGGATTTAGTCGTGGTGTAAACGTTCTGCTGGAGGAGCGACTCCTCGGACCAGAGGTTCAGCGGCTTCACCGGACGCCCGGCCGCACCGTGGATCGGCCTCCGACATGTGGCCCTGATCGGACAGATAACATAAATGTGGGTTTAATTAAAGCACTGATTGCATTTTTTTTCACTAACTTATATATATAGTTCTAATGTATCTATGGTTTATGATTGTGTCATATATTATTCTGACCAAATGTTTGGAAGGAAAGACATTAAATTATTCATATCATATCATGTTGCTCTGTCTTGGATCTGCAATTTGCCAATGATTTCAGAAGGTGGCATCATATCACAAATAATAAATTATCATGCCAACTATGATGTATTTATTTATTCATGAACATTTTATACCTATGCATCTTCTTAATTTATTGTAATTATTAATTATTATTATTATAGAGAGAGAGAGAAACAAGTATAATGTATAAACAAGTCACATATAATCAAACATGTCAGGGGTATATAGAAAGAAATTTTTTTTGAAAGAAACAGTTGCACAATTCGTATCAGTGTTATTTTTGTATTATCGAGATACTATTATAGATTATTAATATCAGTTTTTATTGTCATATTTTGTATTCATGTCAATTTTAGTTAATTTAGTTAGTTTTCATAATTTTGTTGTGCTTTTATTTGTCATTTTTAATAGTTTTGGGCTTTTTTTGATTGTTTTGTATAAAATATAGGTTTTTTTATATTAAGTTTCAATTCAGTTTTAGTTTTGTTAACACTTTATTTTAAAGTGACGTAGTTACACTTAACTACATGTACTTACTATAGTAATAACAGTAAATTAAGCATAATTACAAAAAGTAACTAACATGTACTTACTATAGTAATAACAGTAAATTAAGCATAATTACAACAACTAACTAACATGTACTTACTATAGTAATAACAGTAAATTAAGCATAATTACAAGTAACTAACACTAAACCCAACCCTAACCGCAACTCTATAGTAAGTACATGTAGTTAATTACTTATTTGAGTATTGTATTATTTAAGTAAAATGTAACTACATCACCTTAAAATAAAGTGTAACCTAAGTTTTAATTTTACTACGTCCAGTTAAAATAAATTAAAATAAGAAATGTTGCCTTGGCAACTAGATTAAATAAATTAATAAATTATTTTATTAGTAACAACAATGTGTGAATGAAACCTCCTTCACTCGACATCTTCATACTCACATTATTCCGGTTGGTGTGGCCGGTTCATTGGGGAAGATTTCCTTCAGAATATCTCCTCCGTCCACGGATGCTTCCTCAGTGGCTGATGCCGTCTCCTCCACCACCTGCTGAATAGAAGAAAACTCTGATAGTAAGAGATTTTGCACCAGAAACCGAGGCCTGATGACTCTATTGTGATGCTAACTGTATTTTCCCAGTGCAGGCTTTACTTTAGAGCGCTGTCTGCTGCTGGTCCTGGTGGTGACTGGAGTCTTTCCTCGGCTCCGGACCGGCTTCGTCACTACAGGAACCGGCTCAGGTACTGGAGCGATTTCTGACAATCAAATGCAAACCAAAATTGGTGAAAAGGAGACTTAATATGTAACCCTGGACCACAAAACCAGTCACATGGGTACATTTTTTAAAAAATTGAGACTTATACATCACAAAAAAGCTGAATAAATAATCTTTCCATTGATGTATGGTTTGTTAGGATAGGACAATATAAAACTATTTAAAAATCTGAGGATGCAAAAAAATCTAAACATTGAGAAAATCTCCTTTAAAGTTGTTCATTTATGTTGGCGATTGTGCTGCATTCACTCACAAAAATAAATGTTTTATATATTTACGGCAGGAAATTTACTAAATATCTTCATGGAACATAATCTTTACTTTATATCCTAATGATTTTTGGCATAAAAGATAAAATCGATAATTTTGACCCATACAATGTATTGTTGGCTATTGCCACAAATATACCCGTGCGACTTATGACTGGTTTTGTGATCCAGGGTCACAAATGACAATAAATATTTAACTTTAAGTCTTCAATTGCCACAACTAAATGTTTATGTTTGATACAGAAAAAGTGCTTGTCTGGATGAGTCTGATCACATGCAATATACTTGAACGTGCACATGCTCGACTGGATATTTGGATACTTGACTTGATTTATCCCTGCTTTACCTTCTTCTTTGTCGCTGTACTGATCTTCAGCTGAATGCGTGTTGCCGTTCTGGTTTCCGTCTGCTTTGATGGTGATGGCCTCTGGGATCGTGGTCTCAGGTTCAAGCGGCGGATGCTCCAGGAACTGCTGGAGTTTCTTCTCGTACACCTTACGTGTAGTTGCTGAGATGCAGAATCAGACATGTGAGGATACAATGCAAACCTACACATAATATAGGACATTCATATTGGGCGATTAATATTCACAAACACAATCAGGCTGTGGAAAACCTCAATACTAACCAACAATTGGTCCTGTATTGACTCCATACTTCAGAAGCTGAACCTTCAACTCTTCATCAGTCAATCCCAAAAAGTCGTTCTCCTCAGCCCGAACTCTGTCCGTCTTTCTTGTGGCTTTCTGGAGGTTAAGGAAACATAATTTTATTTACCTACATCATAGTTTATATCGATTATTAAATATTATTGTTATTAACATTTTTAGAAAGCATGTTTTATTATGGTAGACAAGTATGAAATGGTTATTGGATCAAAAAGCAATTATAAATACAGGCGAAATATTTTATTGAGACAAATAAAACAATAAACAAAAAATGCTTAATGCATATTTTATTGTGAAAACCAGCATTTGTAAAATCTCTAATTATAAGCATGATCACATAATTTTAATTATATATTTGATTATAATAATTGTATCATATATAATGATTCCCATCTGCTCCAGCATCCATCCTAATTATGAACAAGCATGCTAATCTGTGTTAATGCATGCTTTTGATTTTCCTAAGACCAGGGATGGGCAGTATTTCAGAATCAGATACATTATTTGAAATACAAAATACTATTTTGTATTTTAAAGCCATTGGAAAAAAATCAAATATAATTTGTACTTAAATACATTTAAGATGAGTATTTTTGTATTTTCAAAATACATAAAATACTTTTTGCCAGTCAACCTCTTCATCAGGGTACTGATTTTGTGCATCAACTAGTTCAGACATTCACTAGCTCAGCATTGGATCAGTGATTTTTTATTTTTTTTTAATAAGGTGAGAATGTCATGATCAATTCTACTTGTTGATTAAAGTTAAAATAGTGCATTATTCACTTCAGTTAACATGAAAGAATAAAAGAGCACAGACAAGTGGGAAAATAGCGTAAGCCAATCAGTCTTGACCGGTTATTGATTTTTATCAACTAGCTTGTCAAATGTGTGTAAAGCATGTTAGGGCTGGGTGATATGACACTACACATCATAGCGATGATATAAAGTGTGAATTGATGGAAGTTTTTCTAAATCGTTTACATAGATGGGCCTATTTGTGGGGTAAGCAAATTTATCCGTGCAGCTTTTAGTGGGCAGGAATTATGGGAACGTTGGAGTGGAAAAAGAAGCAGTGATGAATGATACACCACAAACATCTTCAGCTTTTAGTTTTATTGTACATAAAAAATAAAAAAGGGGTAAATATTGTCAAATGAATTAAATTAATTCTAATTTTACATTTTAGATACACTTTCTAATTTTAATACACTTATAGAAACAAATAAACTTTACATAAAATTACTTTAAAAGCATTGGACTACCTGCAAAAAACAAAAACAAAAAACACTCAGAGTTTGAAATTCAGTTTACGCTGTGGAATCAAAACTGATATTGAGAATTGTGAAACCATGATATTGTTACTATGAAGTAAAATTGAGATGTTGGTCATATCGCCCATCCATATTCTTTGCTAGATAGCAGAAAAGGTTCCCAGTTTTACATACAGTATGAATTTTTTAATAATTAAGTAAGTTAATAGACTACACTGTAACCAGAAAGTAGCCTATATGAATGGCTGCTATTTTGCATAAGTTTATTTGTAATTGCAAGAAAGAAAGAAAGAAAGAAAGAAAGAAAGAGATGAGGTTAGGAATGAAAAGTCAGTAGGCCTGTGTAGTTTCTTCATTCACTGTGACCTATCCCTGCACTGGATGGCCAATTTCACATGTATTTTGTGTATTTTCAAAATACAAAATACTGTATTTTGTATTTAAATAAATGTTTTCACACAGTATTTTGTATTTAAATACATTTTTTCCCCAGTATTTTGTATTTAAATACATTTTTTCACACAGTATTTTGTATTTTAAATACATTTCCATGTATTTATGCCCATCTCTGCCTAAGACTAATGTTTTGGGATCTCACCCTCCCCGAGCGGCTTCTGTCGGACACCAGCGGCGCTGTCATCTCCTCATCACTGGAGAAAGTGTCCTGAGCGGGAGGAGAGAGGCTCTTCTTGTTGAGCACGGTCAGGTTCTTCAGGTACAGCTGAACATAGACGTCTTTCTTGCTGTCAGCGCTCGGTAGAGGCACATTATTGGCTAGTAACTCACTCTTCAGTTTCTCTTTAGTGAGCAGCGCCGGATCCTCGTGAAATTGCGCCATGCTTATTATCTTTACCAGAGTACAGTATGAAACACGGGTTTTACTTACAAAATGCAAGTGTAATTACTTATTTTCCTGTTTTAAAAGTGAAGCGGTAACTTGTGTACGCCCCCGCACGAGAATAAATGAAAGTAAAAAATGCCTCGCGCTGACAACCGTCAAACCGGCTCGCGCCTTCCGTTTGAATGTCCTCCTAGGGGTTTTACGACAAACACAGCTGTCTGTTACATCCAAAAATTGATTTTTTTGGAAGTTTGAACATCGAATCTTGTGGATAAATAAAAACAAATCTGCTAAAATACGCAATTAAGCGGTTTTGCGAAGGCGGGTAAAAGTAGAAATAGCTCGACGGCTATCGTGCGCGCGCGCCTCGTAACTGGCACAGTAGAACAAAGCTCAGCGCTCATTGGTCGAATGGGTTAAGTAAGGCGTTCTCCCATTGGTTGAGGCGGAAGAGTGACAGACGCTGGTCCAAAACAAAGAGGCCGACACAGAGCGACAGCTGCAGCATATGGTGTCCGTCTGCAACACACACTTGAATTTACAGCAGGTTTCTTTACAATAAACTGTGTAAACTCGGTTGAAAGGCCTGAAAAAATGAAGACTGAAACATTATTATGAGTTTAGTTCAACAGAAAACGTAGGTGGGGATTTTTACAGGGTTGTATTTCATAATAAAAGACTAATACAAAATGGGGGAGGGGTGTCTTAAAAAAATACCATGGCACATGAATATGGTCATTACTCAGATTTACTGTTAAAACATCATGGTATTAAATGGTATTTTGTAAGTATGGAGGAGTGTAAACACTATAAAGCCTACAGTATTGTGTTTCTAAGACCTGAAAAATGATATAAACTGCTGAAAAGTTTTGCTTATAAATGCCTTTCTTCCTCTGATTGATAGTTGACACTCTTTTTAGCAATAAAAATGGCTTTTAGTATTTTCAGTAGTTCAGCTCATGTCTTTTTGCTGTGAAATCTTTAATGATTTTTATTAAATACCATTGTATTTGTTATATTTACCCTTAAAAACATTCAAACGTTAGACTAAAATGTACATGGTAAGACTAAATCATTCTATGTAGGAAGATTAACTCAATATAGAGGAATTACAGCATAGCACCCTACCTAAAGATGGCAGCATAAGCCTTATTAGACCAGGCTCTACAGTAACAGGACAGACGCATAAGGTCAAATGAACCGTATTTAGCAGCAAATCCGGTACAAATCTGGTCTTGTGGTATGTATGACACGCATGGAGAAGTACAAAGTATACAGCACTGTAAAGTAAACACAGATGAAATGCACATGTGAAGCCAGTAATAGTCTTAAGTCTAAAATCTTAAAGTCAACATGAAATCAAAATTGATCGTATTTACTTTCTTATAATGCATGCTCCTGCGAACACTGCACGAAATCTTATTTTTTGTCAAAATGCTTGCTCTGCATCTAAAATAATATTCATTTTCAGCTGACCAAGCCTTCTAAAAGATGGATGAATAAATTAATAATGAATAAAATCACCATTTTTTTTTTCATTTAATCTTTAATTGACATTAAGGGTGTGTTCACACTTGGCATGTTTGGTTGGATTAAAACGAACCCTGGTGCGATTGCTCTGTTAGTTGCAGTTCATTTGAATAAGTGTGAACGCTGCCATCTGAACACACATCAAACACACGGACCAAGACACTGAAAAGAGTCTCACTCCACTTCCAAACAACCTCTTGTGCGGATCGACTGAAATATGAACGCAACACGAACCAAAGACATGTAAACGAACCAAAAACAGGACATGATGTCACAAGATGTGACCCTAAAAAGAACATTTTATAAGCTCTTCACGAGTTCTCAGCTGGACAAAATACCATCATATGTAGCTACGCACATACAACAAGTGCATTTATCCCAGAACACAGCATTGTTTTGGATGTTCGTTAAGTTCAGTCGCAAAATATACGTTATAAAAGTCGACCAATCAGATTGTGAACACATCCCTATGCCTTTAGGTTAAGTATTAAAATGCCAATGTGAACGCTAAGTGGACCAGGACTAATGCTGCCTTCATGTGCTATGGAAAAGATGATATTTTCCACTTGTGAACTGGTATTTACCAGTGTGTTGTGTTCAAGTGCTTTTGTTGTCGTAATCATAGACTGTAAAAGGTCGTAATGTAGTACCCGCAGGGTCTGTGTCAGTAGAGTATCTTTTTTATCTTTACAAAAAAACAAAACAAAAAAACGTAAATGTGGTGCTATTCGGATTATTAAAACATAATTAATAATAAAAAAAATAAAAAAAATGACATAAAATGATTAAATATGAACCAAGGAGATTGCGGTGAAGTTGACAATTGAGTGTTAACGCATTATAATTGTTAATGACACAACATTGTATAGGCTACAAAAACTATCCGCTAACAGTATTCACGACTCTTGCCTTGCTCTCCGACATTTTGAAAAGGTCAAAGGTTATCTCATCTCGGCAACTCGTGCATCCAAATATTCTACGAGCTGCCCAGTGGAAAATACCACATGAGGGGGTGTTCATGTGCATTTTCCACGTCGGCTTTTGGTATTTACCATAATTACCATAGCACGTGAAGGCACCATTAATGGTTTTTTTTGGTCCGAACCAAGCGAACCGAACTACAAGTGTGAACACACCCTGAATGGGTGATACGAGTAAAACTTTGAACAAAAGGGGGAAAAAAAGACTAAATGTGGAGTTTTCTTCAGGAGTTTCCAATCGATCTTTTTTTTTTAAATTCTTTGTCCAAATATCTCTTGGACTGATCCTGGGCTCCTTTCCACTCATCTCAGGTTCACGGTCTCCACGCGCATAATGAACATGAGCTTGTGTGCGGGTGTGGATGTATGTGTTGGTTTTGACCACTGTCTGGTCTTCCTGGATTCCAGCTCGGTGTGGTTTAGGTCGGGCACCCTGGATCTCCGTCGCGAAAGCTGGTGATTTCGCCCCGCGCTTATGTTTCTGGGATATAGCTGAATTATGGCAACGGTGCCCAAAACCACACAGATTTTAACGCTTAATCTTCAGTTAAAGCTTTTCCAAGAGAGCTCTGCCAGTGAAAAGCAGAGAGGGAAACTTTGAAAATGTTGAGCTCTTAAGAAACACCCTTTCTGTCTTTATTGTATTTCATTTATACAGAAAACAGTCCTCCGGCCAAGCACCACATAAAAGTGTCTTTTAAAGCATAACAGTGGTGCCCTCAGGAAAGGGATCTGAGAGAAACTAGGCAATTATCAACATCGGGGTGTATAAAAGTGGTTTTGAAAAAGGAATGCAGTGTAAACTGTAGCAGGGTGATGACATGTACAAACGTATAAACTGTCCAAGCGTGTGCGTTTTCCAAATCAAACAATCTTCGAATTGTATTTACTGTACATTTTTGTTTAATGATGGAATATGAGAATGCTTATGCATTGTGAACTCTGAAGTAACAGCATCTGCAAGATGGCAGTCAGTCACATTTTGCACGTCTAATGTCAACATGTTATTAGGTTTCACTGATCAAAATATGATTATCTTGAATATTGCATTTGTCGTTTGATAAACGTTGCATTGGCAGGGGTTTAACTGCATGTTGCAAAAATCTCGCAGCTTACACTTAAAACTAAACTTCTCTATAGTCCAAGTACTGACTGAGAGACTTTTCAGCACGCAGTTTAGTCTGTCCATCACACAACCTCTGTCAGCATATGTAAAAACTAAAAATTTCATATGGTTTGTGGCTTATAACCATATTTTAACATTTAACGCCTTCTCTGTGAAAAGTATTTGAGAGGTATTTTCAAAATGTTTGAGATCTGATCTTTTCTTAAAGGTGAAGTGTGTGGTATTTCTATGTTAATTTGCATAGACAACTATAAGTAAGCCATTTGTAGGTTGATTTTGCCACAAAAGTGTAAACACTGTGGCTCTGTGGTGCTTTCAAAACATTGCTCTGTTTGTTTGAGCATCTCGACCAGCCCAACACAGCAACACTGACTCAACCAATGCTGAGGCGGGACTGTTTGTCCATTTGTGATTGAATGTTTCAAAAACGTGAGCTTTTTAACTGAGCATTACAATTACATACGGACAGTTGCAATATCAACTGCAATTAAACAAGAGATGTGAGAGTGTTTTTGCCCTGTTTACTCCTGGTATTAAGATGTGTTTTGGTGGATCGGATCACATGTGGACGACACTAAATACAGGTGTAAACAGGGTCTAAAACTTTTTGAGCTCGTCCACTTTCGACACTTCCAGAGGGAGTTGAAAACTCATTCGACCGGATTGCTTTCGTAGTGTAAACGCTCATGTGATCGAATGTGTTCAAACAGACACAGAAGACCGTCTTCTCTCCGTCTACTGAATGAGTAACATTATGGGAAGAGCTCGAGTCAGACGGGATTTAATCTGTCGTCTGGAAACCCAAGTTTGATTTGAAGATGATAAACATACCAAGCACAATGTTCTCTCACCATTCCTGATTTCTAACACACACTCACCGCGTTCGGCTGGTCTTGTGTCTGTCAGCAGGGCCGGAGTGGGGCCACTTTTCAGCCCGGGAGTTTCAGGCCCAAGACCGGCCCACTTTTTCCATGGTGGAATTCCAAATTAGCACTTTTTCCAAATTGGATAAATGAAGCAACAGTTCAGCTCTTACTATTGTGTAGTTTGTATTAATACCATGGTTCAACAAATAATGTAAAGGTTAAATAATAATTCACTTATTGCAATTCTGACTTTATATCTTGCAATTCTGATTTTATAACACGCAATTGCAACTTTATTTCACGCAATTCTGACTTTATATCTCGCAATTCTGACTATATATCTCGCAATTCTGAGAAATAACGTCAGAATTGCGAGATGTAAACTCGCAATTGTCAGATAAAAAGTCGCAATTATCTTTTAAAATGTTTTATTCTGTGGCGGAAACAAGCTTCCATACCTCCTGGCCTCTTCCTCCCATCCATCCTCCCTGACGCGTACCGTTACGGTAGGGCCGGCCCAGCTATCGGTAGGCGGTGCCGCGGTAGCCTACCTGAGAAAACGTTTTGGAAAAGACGGGCTATGGACCCAACCAACTCTATAGGAGGGGTGGGGAGAACTCCCTCACATGGTACAACCCATGCAGAGGCAAATGTGAAAACAAAAATCCTCGACCGGCCCAAAAGTGAATCGGGAATTCTCCCGATTCTCCCGATTACCCACCCCGGGCCTGTCTGTCAGAGCAGAAACTAAAGCTGATTCTCTCCGTATGTGTTTCCGTCATCTCCGGTTGAGTGCATATGTAATTTGCATAAGCTTATTTTGTCCATTAGATCGAAAGAACTGAAAAAGTTCATACATTTACCCGCCCACAGACCCTCCCCTCGAAGAAATCAGGACAGAAGTGGTTGAAAGTGGACAAAAGAGACGGATTGAAACACCAGGTGTAAACGGGAATGTGTCTCCCTCGTCTACTTGTGATCCGATCGACCAAAACACATCTCAATACCAGGAGTAAAGTAACAGGGTCTTTGATGTTGTAGTAACAATGTATCACCGCCTCTGTGTAGAGCATGAAAGAGCATTACTCTTCACCAGCGTACAACAAGCAGCGTCTCAAAGGTTTGTATTCATGGCTAATTAGAATCAGGCCCTTGGTGTGGCGCTGATTGAGAGGCAGCTTTTCACAGGCACTGAATGGATTTGTCCTGGCTTGGAAAAACCTAGTACAGTATATTTCCCCTGTTGACAGTCCAAACTGTGCTTAAAGGACACACACCTCGATGTCAACTCTCACTACAGAGAAAGTGAGACTCCTTTTCCCGAAGCCTGCCAGTCCAGCTCTTTATGAACGGCGTGCCAAACAAGTTCTCCATTTATTTGTTCAATTATTATGTGAATTTTTGCTGTTTTGTTTGGCTGGTGTTGACGGAGGTCAGCTCGTGTCAATACTGGGTTGTACTCAAAGGCAATACGAACTGTCAGGTGTTTTTATGAGGCCTTGAGTGGGCACAAGGGCAAAGTCGCCACCCACGCCCACCTACTGTGTGCAGGCTGGACGTTTTCCACCGAACCAATCCGTGGGGGCCGTCTGGTCATATGACCGTGTATATTGTGACTTCCCCATGTTAGCACAGGAATTCCACCTTGAGGATCCTATTCACGCGGGCCGACACAAAGAACCGGCAGTTTATGCCAAGCACAATTACCCAAGCACCTGAAGAGAAATCCAGCTAATGTCCCAATGCACAGGTCTGGCCCACACAGGGAAGTTAACATGAATTGAGTTTGGCTGGGTGTTTCAATACTCCATTATTACAGGAATAATCCTCAACTGCTTAGTATAACTGTATTTTGTGAAAGCCAATTTTGGACACCATATTAGGGTGCTTCCAAAGGAAACCAAAACAATCGATTTTGTGTCTTAATTGTAGATATAATAAACCAGTTTAAATCTACATAATATCATATAGGCCTATAGAACAGAGTTTTAGTCACTTCAAAAGTTATATTAAAGTCCCTCTGTGATGAAAATCAAGTTTTTAATGTTGTTTATATGTCTAATGTGGTGTTTTTAATATGCTTTAAGACAAACCATGTGTAAATTCATGTCAACACCATTGCTGAGTATTTTCTCCTTAAAACTGCAGTCTCAAAAACACGCTTTGAAATCGCTGGTGTTTCTGACGTCACAAACTACCTTGTAACCAATCAGATCAACGTGTGATCGTCAACCAGTGGATCTCTGAGCTGAGTGAGTGAGTGAGTGGAGGCGGGGCTCATTTGCATATTCATAGAACCGTGTATACTTACCTAACCCTAACCCTAACCCTAAATGAGGCAAGGGTGTCGAGTTACATTCAAGATATTTTAGGGCATGAAAAATTATTTCTCACGGGGAAAAAAAATGCTTAAATATGTAATTTTGCTGATCAAAGATGAGTTTTAAGGGATACAATTATTGACTACAGGGGGACTTTAAAATCCCTATGGGAAAAATGAATGAAAAAATGCTAATGCATTGCAATAATGCACTCTATATCAAGCAGAGCATAACAGTTTTTCTACAGCTAAAATAACTAGAAGCAGATGAGACTTAAAGCCTCGACACATTCAAGTTACAATGGCCTCGCCTGCTCTTGCGTTAAAAAGAGTAATCTTGTAATCTTGCATCTTTACTAATCTTGCTTTGTTCACACATATCATCAACAAGTCCATTTACCTGCAATCTCTCTTTGCCAGAATGGATTTTCCGGTATTTCTGTGTACATGTGGTGTCCATAGGGTGAAAAAGTGAACTTTTAGGTAACCATACTAGGTTGATGCTCAACGAAAATGACTTTCGACAACAACAAAAATTGATCCCTCAGAAAATATAATTCACACACTGTTGCCTTTGGCTTGCTCAGTTGGGGATATTTAATTTAATTAATCAATCAACAATACTATTGATCAGCATTACCAAACGTGGACGTTTTCCACTAGAAACAAACATTGATGTATTATTTTAATTTAATACTGTGAAGCTGCTTTGATACAATCTGTATTGTGAAAAGCGCTAAACTTGACTTGACTTGACACTTCTCTAAATCACACCAAAAATAATGGCAAACAAAACAGGTGCTATTTTTATATCACTTTTAAATTTAACCAGTGGGCCAGTCAGATTCTGCCCCTGCTGCATGTTTAACCTCGCGTTGACATGTTTTATGTGATATTACATCGCAGGAAGCACAATCACAAGTCTTGACCGAGCCCGTGGACCGAAGCGCTCGATCGCCACCTGCAACGAGACAGAACGAGTCTCTCAGACCATTCCTGTCCCTCACTGAACCCTCTCGCTCTGGAAACTTAAACAGCTTTTTAAGAATGAGGAGGGTTTTTCAGTTTGTTGCTAAATTTAGGTTGGCCCTGTGCAGGCAGCAGGTTCCCGAGCCATTTTCAACAAAGATGAGCCGTAGCCCTTGCCCAGTGCCGGCGGGTGGCGTCTGCCGGTGGTCTGCTGTTCTCTTATGCACTAGCTTTTAAGTAAACATGGCAATTCTGCGGTCGCCATCGCCATGGCAGCCAGCAAAAGGCCTTACTGTGTGGCGGCACACACAGCCTTGGTGTGCCTTCTCCTAAACCCCCCTCTCACACACACACACCTTCAGCTCAGTGGACTGAGGTCAACAGGCATTGAGACCCATGATGTATGATCCCCAAAATCTGAAGAAGCCCCTCAGCAGTTCACCTTCCGGTCCCCGTTGTTCCAGCGCGAACACAGCACTTTTTCATGCGTGCATTTTAGCCGTGGCGTATCACTCATCTGCCCCGCCGCACTGGATTCTGGGATACGTGTGGGTCTTTAGAAGGACACCTCCCATTCACCTCCATTATGCAGTAAATATTTGTATATTTTATGTATGGCTGGATGGTGGAGGGCTAAACCAACCAAGCATTTACTGGAAGGGCTTTCCCTCCAGACGATTAGATAAAATCGAAACATGTTTTTGTAGGCGGTTTGCTGACCGCTGAAATGTTGACAGACCACATGGGATGGCACCTGCTCGACAACATGAAAGCATTCACCTTCATCTCTGAGATTGCCTTTATTGTCTATTATGCAGAGCTTGGTATGTACATATGTATATAGTAGTAGAGTTTTGAATTTCCTTTGAGAAGAAATAAACATTATATATATATATACATATACACAAATATATATATATGAAGAGTTCAGATGCAAAAGCCTCTAAGTGCCATCTGAATTTTTCTTCTAGAATGACCATTTTTATCAAGCTTGTATATTTAAGTTCAGTAATTGCACTTAAATGGCAATGAAAATTACCTATTAATTGTCTGTCATTTAAGTGAAATTACTGAACTTAAATATACAAGCTTGATAAAAATGGTCATTCTAGAAGAAAAATTCAGATGGCACTTAGAGGCTTTTGCATCTGAACTCTTATATATATATATATATATATACACACACACATTAAATAATATATAAATGCCACTTTGTTTACTTATAGGGAAAAAAACTGTAAAATATATTTACATATCTATATATTAGTACTATCAAGTTGATTAATCCCATAACATAAAAGTTTGTGTGTGTGTATATAAATATATATATATATATATATATATATATATATATATATATATATATATAAATAAAAGTATTGTTAATTTTTTTTTTTTTAAGTGTTGGTCTTTGTCTAACTAATGAATTTATTAAATTTTTTGCTGTATTTATAAATATTATTTTTAAAACAAAGTTAACAAATTATATATAGAAAACTTTGCATACACTAAATATAGTTTGAGACTGTAAATGGTACCACTGTATAGTTGTATATACATTATTCAAAATTGAAATAGAAATATATCGTGCAATAAAAGCTGATACAAAGCGTTTTGCAAGTGAAAGGTCCTTTGTATGATTTGTGAGCTCAGGAACACATCAGGTTTGACTTTGACAAGTTTCACCTATAGTTTTTATTGAGAACACACGCGTGTCCTTTCCGCGGCCCCTAGTGCTGAATATTTAAATACAGTTTCTGTGAATACTCTTTTCATGAAGAAGTCCTCAAGGTGCCTTCGTATATCGATGCAATGCGAGCAGAAATGAATGAAATAACACGCAAGTCGAACAATAGTGACCTAAATGAAGCTGTGCTTGTGGAGATCAACGGTGGGAGGTGTGTTGGGGGGGTTTTGGGAGCTGCCTCGTCGCTTTCCAAACTTCTTACCTGCTAGAAGAAGGATTTACTGGAACCCTCAGACAAGCTTTCACAACTCGAGCTCTAAACGGCCTGTTGGCAAGGCGGCCATGTTTTTTCTGGCACCGAATCAAACCCGCCGGACTAGATCCAAAAGTACCTACACAACACAAACCTGTGGGATGTTTGGATGATAAATTGCCGACGCTCTGCAGTAGAACAAAAAATATTGGCCTCGCTGGGGACATCAGTCTTAATAATCTCACAGTCTGATGGCATACTGGGTGGCTAGCGCGCATGTTTCTCTAATGTCCCACGATTCACTCAGAGTGGCGTTTGACTACGGGTGTCATATCAAAGTTTGTCCAAGTGCTGAGAAGGTCAAGTGCCAGTGGTCGATGGGGGAACTGACAAGGTGTTAAATGACATGTTTTCTTCATTTAACAATTTCACGGAGAAGACCGCAAAAATCTGAGACTTTCCTCGGTAGCAGAATTCACTTACGCCTCGTGATTAAATCTGGAGCGCTGCTGTGCCGCGGCCCGCTGGAACTATTTTTTGTGCTGGTCGAATGGAAGAAATCGTGTCATGTGTTCCCGCAAGGTTACATGATAAAACAAACAAACACGAGAACAAAACAGGAGTTCGCTGGAAGCGGAAAGGAAACTCAAGCCATGACAGTTAAACAATTTCTTATAAAAAACGCAGGGGTTTTGACATTAGTGCGGATGAGTCAAGCCCTTTTGAACATTGCTAGACGATGCTGTCACTGACTAGAAATAAAGAACAAAACATTTCTCAGTAGTTTAAGGCCACTAAGAAGAAATAATGAACATGAAGGATTCATGGGACGAAAAGGATCTTTTACAGCACTTGAGGTTCTTCTAATCAAGACCCATGGGTTTTTGAGTCTGCGCATTGGGTTTATTTCATATTTCATCATATTTTATATGACAAATGAGAATTACATACAAATGATAGAAATATAGTGTGTTCAAAGCCAAAGCGGTCAATTGTTCAGTCTACAAAAAACTGAAAATGCTAATTCTGTCATCGTTTCTGCCACTGCCCCCCATTTTCCAAACTTTGATGCTGGTATTTTTCCTGTAGGCCTAGAACAAGCAGAAATTTCTGAAGAATCTTTTACAAAGTTCTTGTTGCTATTCATGACAGTGCATATAGACTCAAAACATAAAAGTAGTCCATGAAACTGCACATATTTTAATATTTTTATATTTTTCATTTGTGTAATGAACACTAAAGATTTGGGGTCGGTGAGATTTTTTGTAAGAAGTCTCTCATGCTCACCAAGACTGCATTTGTTTTATTAAAAATACAGTAAAAACTGTAATATTGTGAAATATTATTACAATATAAAATAACTGTTTTCTATTTGAATTTATTTAAGTACTTTATTCACATTTGTTACATGATCCTTCAGAAATCATTCTAATATCCTGATTTGCTGCTCAAGAAACATTTCTGATTATGATCAATGTTGAAAACAGTTGTTTTGCTTAATTTATTTTTTGTGGAAAACCTTTTTTCAGGATTCTTAGATGAATTGAAAGCTAAAAAAAGAACAGCATTTATTTGAAATAGAACATTCGTGAAACATTATAAATGTCTTTCCTGTCACTTTTGATCAATTTAATGAATCCTTGCTGAATAAAAGTATTAATTTCTTTCAAAAAACCCCAAACTTTTGAGTGGTTGTGCAAGTCAGTGTATTTTCCAATGTACGCACTGCCTCATAAACATGGAAATATATGGAATATTTTAGTGTCGCACAGAACTAATTTGTAGTTGATGAGCATTAGTTATGTTGTGAACCTCTTGCCCCGAGGCCTATAAATGAAGCGGTACTATTTTGTGGGCTCCCCGAAAACCACCTTGACCATTACGTTTGCTTAGGAGGCGAGCAGACCCACCCACAGGCTTGATTTCACTGAGGTTATGGTCATAATCTCTTGGGACAGTGGTCAGCCAAAGCTGTTTACTTTCTTCACCCAGCTTCACCCATGTTTTAGGAGGGGAGGGTCTCATGGTCTCCGTTATAAGCTATAATGTTCATCCGAACTCTCACACACAATTTCCATGCAAAGTAAAAGACCAATGTTAGACGTTCAACATAATGCAGCATATTGCTTTTTGGTGTTGTATCAGTATCAGTTGTCCATTGTAATGGCTTTCAGGAGTTTTCGGGATTTGCTTAAAAGGACCCAGTGTATGGATAAGATCTTAAGTAATAAACACAAAAATTAAAGAGACCATAATATACTCATTTACAGGTTCATAATTTTGTGCAGGGAGTATAGGCTACTATGATTAAATGTTCAAAAACACATTATTTTTCATATTCATAGTTGCAGCACCTGTTTTCACCCTCTGTCTGAATACTAGTTTCACTAAACCCCGCCTTATGAAAAACCCAGTCTGCTCTGATTGGTCAATCACTTAGAGCGTGTATTGGAAAAGTAACGGCCCTTACCATAAGCGGCGAGCATCAGGTTCAAAGCCTTAAAACTTTGTTAAGGCGGGTCACAGTAATGTGTTACAAGGCGACGTATACGAGGCGTTTAAGGCAAGTGTTTTCTTTGCTGATTGTTTACATGCACAAACAGCATATCAAATACATACAATTTTAATAAAAAGTTCAGATTAGAGATCATTGGGTGATTATTCGTCAAATGCTGCCCCTCCTGGCCAAACCTGAGCCCTTCATGAGTGTTGAGAGAGAGAGAGAGAGAGAGAGAGAGAGAGACCAGCATACCAGCCTCTTTCCAATGAAGGTGTCTGCCTGTGCGTTTCTAGAAGTGTGTGTGTGTGTGTGTGTGTGTGTGTGTGTGTGTGTGTGTGGTTTGTCAGTCTGGTATACACTTTGGCAGTCATGTGCAGCAGACACACACACACACACACACAGACAAGTGTGCAGTGCGCACTAATTTTCTCTGCTGTAACGCCTGCTGTCTATTCCAGTTTGCAGTGAACAGCAAAGGGGACTTACAAGACTCACCGGTGCAATAAATCTAACGCCCATCGCTCTGGTCCTCTCTCTCTCTATGCGTTCATTCCTTCAAACACTCTGGAAGGAGACATAGGAAGAGTTTGTCTTCTGGACTAGTGGAGTTTGGACATATTAACATGCTTCATTTAGGCAGCAGATGATGCTCCTGGTTTATTGAATGTACAGTCACATGTTGGGCTTCAACATCTGTAACTCGTCCAGCCGGGTGGCAGTAACATCTACTGAGCAGTGGCATTACATGTGAGTATATCATCAGTGCTGAAGCCTTACAACAGCAATTTAATATAGGCTATTACACCTCATGTTAATTGATGAATAATGATATAATTCTGTTACTATTTCCACTTGTGTACTGGACATTGACTCAGTTCTAAGTACCAGCAATTAATAATTCAAGTTAATATATATATATATATATATATATATATATATATATATATATATATATATATATATTAACTTGAATTATTAATTTCTGCTACATATAAATATATATATAAAATGTTAAAATGCATGCAGAAGGTGAAAAGAATATACATTTTAATAATTTAAAAATTACTACATATTTTTTCATGAAAATATTTGCCTTATATCATTTGTAAATCTGAATGGTATAAGGCAAATATTTTCATGAAAAAATATGTAGTAATTTTTAAACATTTTATTAAAAATGTATATTTTATATTATCATTTGTATTTTATCTTTTGTCTAATAAACCTAATAGTATACATACATACACATATATATATATATAATTTGTAGACTAATATGCCTAGTAAAAATATTTTCTAATTTAAATCAATTGCATATATATATATATATATATATATATATATATATATATATATATATATATATATATATATATATATATTAATGTTTGATAATTTTGTGACTCTCCTGTGTTCAGTTGTCCAGTATGTTGAGGCATTGGGGGTTTGCCGTGTTCCTGTTAACTGTCCTGATACCGGTCCAGTCCAGACCCACTAACACTCTCAACAACAGACAGTAAGTCATGATCTCCTCTTACTTTTTGAACATGAGGGCAATTCCACGCAAAACTGTCACATCCATAACGCCAACACAATGCAATGGTATTTAGTTGGCGTTATGGATGTGACAGTTTTGCGCGGAATTGCCCATGAGTGATTTCTGCAAGATCTCAAAACATGAGGCTTGTTCAGAGTAGTTTAGATTGCCATCTGCTGGTAACAGAAGAAACAGGAGCTCTAAGAAGCCAATGCAAAATAAATGCACAGTTTTGCATGCAGTGAAGGTCAAATTGTTAAAATAAAGCATCATGTATTTTTGTGTTTTTTTTCATGTCTACTAGTCAAATCTCTGCATGTGACTTGAGGTTAAAGTCAGTTTGATATATATTTCCTCTGTTTGTCCCATGCAGGCGTCGTTCAGTAGGTCACGCACAGATGATGCACGACAGGGGCCGATCCCTGCATGACTGGAAGAGGCGCAAGTTAATGCAAGAGCTTCTTGAGCACGTGCACACGGCCATATCCCCATATCAGAGCGAGGGAAGCGTCCAGACCCCGCTGTGGGCCACCGCCCACTGTCCCAAACACATCGGGGGCAACAAAAACTTCCCCTTGAGCTTTCAAATAGAGACTATAGTGATGAGAGACAACCTACCGCAAGAGACCAGCAAGACCCTGAGATATGAGCAACAGCCATTGAAAGCTGTGACGAAGAGGAAGAGGAAGATGTGTTTGGGCAGATTGAGAGACCCAGACCGGAGGAAAGACAGGGGGTGTGCCTTACATATGCAAAGAGACCATTAAAAGAGCCTGGACATGAAAAGACTTGAAGCAACATTAATGACTGAGCAGACTTTATGCAAATGAACAGTGATTTAATGTGGTCACATGATCTGCTTGCAACACCTACAAGGAGAGACTTCAGTGACTCGGGATACCAGGACTCTTTTGAGAACCCACTTGTTTTTAATTCACAATAAAGGCCTTTGCCTTTATTATAAACCCTCCAAACAATTCTTCATTTTAAAGCCTTAATTGATGCGTAGAAAATGCTTCATATACAAACTAATTTGCATATGTTACAATTAGAGTATAGCCTGTTTTAAATGTATTCATTCAGTCAGACTTTTTCGTGTAATATTTAATTTATTTGATCGGAATATTTATTTCCTGAATGTATCTCAATGCTGCTGATTTTGATGAGATTTTCAAATGCACTTTAGATAGTCATGCTGGTCTACATTAAGTGTTTTTCTATCTTTTACATTTTATTACACAGCTTTTCTTTCACTTTAGTTAATGTTCTGCTATTTTCAATAAATAAATTGATAAGCAATACACAATAAAACTGAAAAAGAGAGACCGCCAAATTCATTCTCATAATTTGCACCACTATAGGTGCAGTTTTTACTATTATTTTCAGTCTGTGCACACAAAGCGTCACTTTATTCCTTCATCAATATGGGTTAAGTAGCCGTTACTATTAGTGACTGAGGATGGTGGAATAATCAATCAATGTGCGCTCGAGTGTAAATACCGAGCAAATAAAGACACAAAAATGGCTCTAACAATAATTATACACCTTTCACTGCACATGCTAATGGATGGAGAGGTAAATGCAAGTTTCGGTCAACTTCCTGTGAGTGCTTCACATGCCGAGCCTTAAAGACTCATTAACCATGAGGCAGAAGCCCAGAGATCAATCACAAATCAATAAGCCTCCAATCAGAGAACGAGAGATGGAAAAAACCAGCAGGGAACGACTGACATTCATTCGAAAGATGTTATTTGGTGTATGCGCTTCATAAAATCTTGTGCTAGAAGTCGCTTTTTGAATCAAATCCAATAGAAGACTTTATTGATAAATGGATATTTTTCATATCCTTTTTTTGTGTCTGTAAATGGCTCTATTCTAATGGAGGTGTTAGGGAAGCTTAGCCCATATTTTGTCTATTCTTAAAGCGGGATTATATCCTTACACATTTAGACTCATCTCTACAATAAAAATGATTTGTTGAATCTGAATGCACAGATGTATTATCTTTGCAAATACACGGATATCTATCGTAACTGAACGTCTCAGATGGTGAGTAAATAATTTCCTCTGGCAATATGTGAAATGAATTAGTATTTTATTAACAAATAAAATCATTTTACTTAGTTATTTTTTTAATATAATTTATCATTGAACATATTTTCAGAATCACAGTGAAAAATGTATCTAGTCAACCTAATTTTTATGTTTTTTACACTGAGAGATAATAATGTTTTGTTATATTTAAACTGTGTGTGTGTGTATATATATATATATACACACACTAGTCAACATTTGGATCAAAACCTTTCATCACAGTTATACATGAATTTTGAACAATACCCGTTCTTGTCTTAGGACAACTTTGATGAACTTTTTTAAACCACTTCAAGTGTTGACTACCGTGTGTTGACTACTGTATATAAAATGTATTTCAAAATTATACTGTATTTATATAATTTTTTAATACATTTAGGTATGATAATAATTTTTTTTTTTTTATTAGAATTCAATACAGCGATTTAATTCCAACAAAAAATAATTTAAATGCAACTTAAAACATACTCTTTTTATACTATTTTTCCCATTGTCTCTAATAGGCAGCCACAAACACCTACGGAGTGATCTTTGCTTGCACTTGTGGCATCATAGTGGGCATTGGTTTCTGCGCCAACCTCCTGGCCTTCTCCCTCTTCGCCAAACACAAGAACCTTCATAAAAACCGCCTGGACGTTCTTCTCCTCAGCATGGCTCTGGCCGACGTCCTCACGCTTCTCCTCATCCCCTTCACCATCCACTCCGCGATCAGTTTCTCCTGGCCTCTGGGCAACACCTCCTGCAAGGTCTATCAGTTTCTGCTGGCATTCTCCCTGGCCGCCAGCACATACTCCCTGTGCACCGTATCAATGGTTCGTGCCATGATCATCACCAACCCCTACCGCCCGCCAAGCATGGACCTTGTGGTACTCATGTTTATTCTAGTCTGGGGCCTGAGTTTCTTTATAAGTCTGCCATTGCGTATTTTCGCCACTAAGGAAAGCTTAGGCCCAGGTTTGAGTAACAGCACTGTTTGTATGCCGACTACCCAGGAACATCATTACCAGGTTGTTCTCAGCCAATTTGTGCTGTACTATCTCATACCAATGCTGGTTATCGCAGTCAGCTCGGGGCGTATGGCTTTTTTCCTGCACAAGAGGCCCGTTATGTCCCTCGCCAGCACCCGCAACACACGGCGGGCGTCTCTCATGGTGTTTTTGGCGGCTGGGACGTTCTCCTTGTGCTGGCTGCCAGGGTATGTTCTAGAGTTGTGTGTGTATTTGGGACTTTACCGGCATGGGCGCTCATGGGAGATGTTTCATTTCACCTGCACGGTTCTCCAGTATCTGCACCCCTGCGTGAATCCCGTCCTCTACGTTCTGCTGTCCAAACGCTACAGGCGGAAGAAAGACTGGCTGTTCAAATGCAATAGGAAACGGGTGCACCCCCAGATTATTAGCGTGATGGAGAGTTTCTGAGGATCCATTTTGAATCATTTAGAACATTTTGAGTGTAAAACTGAATGAGAGCTTGGTTTGTTTGGTTCAAAGAGATCTATTATAGCCTACTTGGAGAAATTTGGTGTAGTTAACGTACTGGTAATGATCCACCAATCACTAAAGGTGCGATTGCATCACATTAGCAAAATTTCCCGGGCAAAAAAAGGTCCACTGTCTATCGTTCATTGTGTAGCGATGTATGAAGCACATCTCACACTGCACTTTTAAACCAAAAAAGCTCTGTTCGTAAATACGGCCAATTTTAATGACCAACTTGAATGCTAATCAATGTTAATTATATGTGAATAAAAGCCAAAATTCAATCTGTTCATCATAGGCCTAAAGCGAGCGATCGTGTCTCTTCTAAACCGCTCGAATCATATATGGATTAGTTTTGTGATCTCTCTTTATGAACTATTTGAAGCGTCAAAGTGGTAGTGTAGCTGTCAATGGAGGGACAGAAATCTCTTATTTCATCAAAAATCTCTTCATTTGTGTTCCGAAGAAAACACGAAGTTTGTTTGGAACGACATGAGGGTGAGTAATTAATGACATAATTTTCAATTTGGGTGAACTATCCCTTTAAGAAATATTTCGCCCTCACCGCGAAAATTCGACGAATGTACTTGAGTTTGGACCAAATACTAACAAAAAATTAGGACTGTTATGAGAAATAGTGCCATTTTCTGTGACATTTTCCAGGTAACTCTAAATAACTTAATGAATTACGACAAAAGGGTCGAGTTTTTAAATAAATTGTGTAACTTTCGAAGCTCGTCTGAGGTTCGCCTCACGCAACTCAAACTACTTAGCCAAACGAAACGTCGACTATTTTAAGACCGTTTAATCAAAACACTAAAATATGTTCTTGTGATAAAAATAACAACAGTACTTACGTTTCGTCAATGTACTAAGATACCAGCCTAACAGAAAGCGTTCGAGCAGTTGATTTTTGTTCTTCTGAATGAAATGTAATCTAATTTCAGAAGATTACTTTCTTTGAACTTGTAAATGATTTTGCGAGTCAACTTTTCACATGTGCATATTTTCATGAAGTGTGACCCAATCACATTTTATATAATTTTGTCTAGAAGTGGTGACAAAATACACATTTTCAAGATAGATATATTCATTTATGGTTAAATTCTACATTTCATAAATTGAACATTAGACTTGGTTACACATGAAGCCTTGAAAGAAAAAAGAAAAAACCATGAAACATGCAGATCACAATTTCTTATAAATTTTATTTGTACTTCAAAATAAAACACCACATGTGCTTTATTCCGAGAAAGGTGATTTCAAACAGGCTTTACCTGAAATCAAGCAAAGCCAAAATAAAGATGTTTACACATCATCACCGCCACTTTTGTTATGAGTGCCCGCTCTTAGAGGAAAGCATGTTTCAATGAGTATTTTAGTATCTTAGGGTCTATGTTACATTAAAGTCTGTTCTTGCACTAAGGAATAAAGCCAAATCCCCACCTTTAATAATATCTTGTCCTCTTTTTCAGCCTAAATGAGCAATTGAATCAAACTGAAAAGGAGAAACAAACAGCACTTGATAAACAAAATTAATCAAAACTAGAACATTTCCCAATCTCTCAGACCAAGATGTGTACAAAAAAAAAAGTGCAATATTAAATGCGCAACAGCCTAATCCAGACGATATTAAAAATGTGGTTTTGACTTCACATTTTCCTGGGTTGCTCATTGGTCAAAAGCTAACCATATTGTTGTCTGCATTTACAAAATGGTTCTAGAGCACTTTACGTGAGGGCACTTCTGTGCCAGTGAGTTACACCACAGTTAAACAAGGGGACATCTTTACCTCCAACCATTATACAAACAAATACTAGCATTTTAAAAACAAGAAGGCACAGCTTATTAACTTACTCAGGCCTTTACCCATCAAATACTCATGTGATAAGAAAGCAGAGGACAGATTTATAAAAACGGGTGACGTGGAGGCCTAGTAATCGTCTCCTCGGCTGACCACTTCCTTGCACGTGGGTCTCAGCAGGATGGTGTGTTCAAACTGGGCCGTGTAGCAGCCTTTGGTGTCGCACAGAGGCGGGTAGGGGTCGATGATGCCCAGGTCACAGAGGTTCTTCAGCGCCATTAAATATTTGCTCTCACCGAGGCGATCCAACCAACGGCGGCAGAAGGCGAGGGTGCCGAAGTTATCGTTGACCACGTTCAACAAGTGCTTGGCTCTGGGGAGTCTGGGAAAGATGAACATGAACATTACATAACTCTGTTCTAAAATCTTGTGAGTTGCCCATTTAGGGAACTTTAAGCATCATATGCGAGCTCATTAGAGGGATTATTCACAAAAAATTTGTCATCGTGCCCTCAAGTTGTTGTGAACCTGAATGAACCTTTCTTTCTTCTGCTGAACTCAAAAGTTATTTTGAAGAATGTCGACCAAAACAGTAACCAAACAGTCGATGAGCTAACTTTCATAGTATGGAAATATAACAATTTCTATGGAAGTCAATGGGGCTCATCAACTGTTTGATTGCTGACATTCTTCAAAATATCTTTTGTGTTTCGCAGAACTCGTACAGGTTTGGAACTTGAGGGTGAGTAAATTACAGAATTTTAATTTTTGGGTGAACTATCCCTTTAAATGTCAAATATCTTCTGATTGGCTGTGATTGACAAATTGCTTGTAGCTGGAAACTTAGTTAGTGTCAACATTAGCATGTTTCTCACCTTATTGGCACATGACCAACTTCAAAGTTTTTCATGTAATGGGAACACTCCATGTCATCATGCACCATGCCTTTCCCAGTGCTGCCAAAGGTCTCGATGGCATAAACCTCTCCTTCCTGTAAAAGAGGAAATTCAGCAAGACAACACCGGCAAAATGACAGAACTAAACCCTTAACAATGAGATTTACAACACTACATAATCGCTTTCAAAATGGAGGAGCAGATTTACAATGTCAACTTGACAAAGTAAAAGTTTGAGGTCAGTAAAAATTATTTTTTTCTTCAGCAAAAACACATTAAACTGATCAAAAGTGACAGTAACGACATTTACAATGTTATAAAGATTTCTATTTCAAATAAATGCAGTCCTTTTCATCAAAGAATCCTGAAAATATTGTATTATAGTTTCACAAAAATATAAAGCAGAACTGTTTTTAACATTGATAATAATTAAAAATGCTTTTTGAGCAGCAAATCATCATATTATACTGATTTCTGAAGGATCATGTGACACTGAAGACTGGAGTAATGATGCTCAAAAATTCAGCTTTGATCACAGGAATAAATTACATTTTAACAAATATTCAAATATAAAATAGTTATTTGAAATTGTAATGATATTTCACAATATCGCTGTTTTTACTGTGTTTTTGATCAAATAAATGCAGCTTTGGTGAGCATGAAAGACCCGTTTCAAAACCATTAAATAAATCTTATCGACCCCAAACTTTTGAGTGCTAGAGTACTTGACTACACCTCTCTTTAAGCCCTGTGGCGTGACTGATAGAGGCTGTGTTGGGTTGATAATTCTGGCACACCCAAACCCTCAGAATGAGACTCTCTCAAGACTGTCTGTCCCTTTTCCTAAGATAAAGTCTGTCTCCTGAGAGACAAAAACACAGCCTTCATTTTCCTTGTTATGGTAAACTCTAAATATACAGGCAACAACCCAAATAAAAAGGGTTAAAGCTATGTTCAAATCTGTAAAACAAAAACGTCAGTAGAAAGTCAGGACACACCTCCATCCTGGTGGCTTCACCTCCTTTCACTATCGGCACCGTCTTGCCTGCATGTATTCGGTACTGTCCAATAGAGTGGCCATTGAGATTTCTGATTGGTTTCACTGGAAAGAAAAATAATGTCATCTGCAACATCATATCTTGTGTTATTTATAAGTCTCTGATGTTAAAGATAGTACTATTTTAACCTTGATATGTTTTTCCATCAAGATCCACTTCGTAAGACTCCATAACCTCTTGAATTGATTCTCCAATGTCACACAAGCGAACATCAATACCTGCGCACTGAAATAAAATAATAACCTTTACAACAATCTCTGAAATGTCAATAAAACATGTTGCTAGTCTTTTATACATTTAAATTGCACTACTATTCAAAAATTTAGGAGTAATGATGCTGAAAATTCAGCTTTGCCATCACAAGAATAACATTTTAAAATGTAATATTTCACAATGTTACTGTTTTTACTGTATTATTGTACTTTTTATTGCGTTTAACTGTAATATAGCAAAGAGTAACAACATTGACAAAGAGAAAAATGTGTGTTGTCACGAAAATAGCATCACAATGCAAAAAGGTGAGACTCTACCTTAATTCCAGTATTTGTGGCATCTTTCACAGCTTCCAGCAGTTTGTCGTACTTTGGGTTGAAGGTGACGGTAAAGGCACAGTCAATGATTCGACCTGGAATGCCATAATCATCAAACATCTCTAAAGATCAGCAAGAAAAGCACCAGGAAGGAATCAAGACGGATAAGGAATGATTAAAGACGCACCATTAATGTGCGTGCCGAAGTCAATCTTGCAGACGTCGTCGTACTGGAGAACGGTGGGGTCTCCCGCGTTAGGAGTGTAGTGAGCCGCGCAGTGGTTCAGCGAGCAGCCGGTCGGGAAAGCCAAACCAGCATTCAGACCATTTTCCTTGATCAACTTCCTAGAACAATCCTCCAGTTTCTCACTGTCAGGAGAAAACAAGATGTGAATAGTGGATTAGTGCCAACGAGTGTCAATATGGAACTACTGCAATTATGGCTGTAATATTTCTCGTGTTTCAGAGTGAAGTGCGGCACTGTGTTCTTTTACAACAAATTTGGGTCGCTTTAACATGCAATTTAGGAATGCAACATCTTCCCATACTTGTAATTTATTTATTTGTTTATTAACAGGGACAATGCAGAATAACATTGCTACAATTTCAAGCAGCCGATGCTCTACATACAGGCTTCTAGCCAAAGGCTAATTTGAAGCCCCAGTCCCATGTTAGACTTTTAAAAAAAGAAAATTATATATATATATATATATATATATATATATATATATATATATATTAGTGGTGGGAGAAAAAAAATCGATCCATCGATGCATCGCGATTCTCTCTCCAACGATTCTGGATCGATTCTGAGAATTTCAGAATCGATTCTGAGCTTAGTTTATAACCAGATGTGCGATGACGCAGAGTTTGCTTTAGAAACACCCGTCTTCTGCTTGCTAACAATTCCCCACACACGTACCTTCAGTAAAATAATATTTAATAAAGTTCGGAAAGGTTGAAACGAATTATAAGGACATTCACAGGCTTCATTGTACAGGATGCGCTGTGAGAGACGCGCATGTTTGATGTTACACTTGAAGTGTGCTGTCTCGCGCGTCGATATTCTCCTTAAAAATGCTCTACGAAGTCATCGTTTATGTGGTTTGGAATGCAGTGGACTTATATATTTAAAATATGAACCTCGCTAACAGAAGGCTGCTTTCAGTTTCAAATGCTGATGCACGCTTTGTGTTGACTGCTCGCGCATGCGGCTGTGCGACTCCGTGTAAGTGGTTTAATATACTTGTGCAAAATGAACGTAAACACAGCAAGTTATGTCTTAAGGGATTAAACGGTGAGGACAAACCACATTACTACTTGTATTTAAAAACAGATCCGAGCGTGAATGCAGCTAAATAGATATCTAAGATATCTCAGTCTAATAAGATGTCAAAGTAAAAAACAAAAGTATGATGAAAATAAATCACTCACAGTTCTTGAATGGAAAATGTTCAGATAATCTTAAATAGGCTACTGAAAGCACTCTTCTGTTTCTTTGTCATTTGTTTCTATGCTTCTCTTTATTATTTGCTATTTATATGGTTTGAAGTTATATTAGTTTAAAATTCTTAAAATAAAACTGTTTTAATGTTTTATTTATTTTATTTGTAATTATAAAAAAAATAGACTACTTAATTACTAATTGTAAACTAATGAATTAATGGGGGGGGTGGGGGGGGGGTGGTAGATAAAGAATCGTTCTGGAATCGGATCGTGACTCCCAGAATCGGAATCGGATCGGATCGTATATATATATATATATAAGGGCTGGGGGAATTAACGCGTTAATCTTTGCGATTAATTTGAGATGTTTAACGCATTTAAAAAAAAATAACAATTGACGCAGCACCTTTATTTTGCCACGTTTTAATGATTTCCTCTTGCGGCTGCTATTGAAAAGGCCGAAAATATGCCGTCCCGCCCCTCCGTGTTCGGCGATCAGGTTTCATTCTCGCGCAGCTTGTTTAGTAACTTCACGAGCGGGTCTTTCCGCTCTGTGTGTGCGCTGCGCTCTCCGTTCCGTGTGTGTGTGTGTCGCTGCACTCTCTGCTCAATGTTCTGCTCTGTCTTTAACGGCCCAAACGCAAGAATCATGTACCGATCAGCACTGGAAAATCAAAGTCCACTCAAATTATGTGAAATTTCTCAGTAGTAGACTTCTGTTTGCTGAGCTGGTATAGCCATGCTGGGCAACAATGGTAAAACTACCTGCTCTGATCACATGCTCTGGTAATAATAGCTTTGTATGACTATATTTTATTTTGATAATTAGTCAAAAAATAAATCTGTTAAATCTGAGTATGTTGCATAGAACTGAATGAAGAATAATATATTGATATATTGATGTTTAATATTTGAATATAGGGCTATTTTCTGTCCAATTAGTGTGGACATTTTTCTTTTTTCCCCCCTTTTTTTGTGTGTTGTTTAATTTAATTAGTGATTCTACGTTTAAATATTGATGATTACAAGTTTGAAGGAAATTTGATTAATTGCGATTAATCACAGCAAATTGTTTGATTAATTAGTTCATTTTTTTTAATCGATTCCCAGCCCTAATATATATATATATATATATATATAAAGGAATACAAATTATTAAATGTGAAGTCCTTAATAAAAGAAACTTCCAGTTCTCTGTCAAAATAAAAGTTTGATGGTTTAAAGTTTGGAGGAAAAGAAATTAAGACACCAGAAATACAACAATAGTAATACTATACATTTTTTTTGTAAGTTTTACATTTTTAATTTAGCAATAATAATAATAAAAATCATATACAATATTAATAATGAAATATTAAATAATAATATTTTATCGCCATATCAATAACCACACAATTTTGGCCAAATTGTGCAGCCCTAAAAACCCGCATTTTTTTAATCACAAAAAAAAAAAAAACTATATAAATAAATAATTGCTTATATATATATATACACGTCTTTGGGGGGCGGAAACATATATATATATAGACATGAGACATTTTGCATTTAATGAGTTTCCACATCATCTATGAAGCCAAACTCATGATGGTTTTGCTCACCAGATCTCGATCATGGTCATGCCCGGCTTGATCCAGCTCATGACGTACTTCCTGACCTGCCGGTGCGCCTCGGCCGCCTGTCTGAAGTCATTCCACATGTCCTCATTGGCCTGATCCAAAAACTTCTTCTCCTCGCTGGTCGTCCTCCACGCCGCAGACCGTCTGCAAAGGAGATAACACACATCCACTGTGATGTTTCTTTACACTGGTTGACTGCAGGTTTTAGAGTGTGTCAATAAGCGGCTGTTGTCTGTACCCATCTTGCACAGGTGGATAGTCACACTCCTGGCCCTTGGCGTAAACTCCACTGGTGTAAAGCTCACAGATGGGAACGGATGGAGGATCTGTTTGAACTTTGGCTGAAAGACAACAAGGAACATAAACATCCATCCATCCATACTGCGAGTAACAAGGGCATTTTATACAGTATGAAGTATTTGAATAATCACTCACGGCCTTTCTTTTTCTTCTTCTTTTTCTTCTTCTTTCCAGTTGAATCTCCCTCCTCACCATCTGCCAATATAAAACAAAACAAGATCTGTGCTAAAAACTTACGCTTGCCGCATGTGCACGTGGATTCGCAATGGTAAAACCTTTAGACAAACCTTCCTCTGGCTCGTCCTCTTTCTCTTGTTCTTCTAAAGTTTGTTGCTCCATTTGTTTGGCCACTTTGGTGATGTCCGACTCTCCTTCACCCTCATGGTTCCCTGTGCAGAATAGCAGTGGATTAAAGTATTTGAGTAAATGCAAGTACTTTATTCAAGTATATTTTTGGCTACTTTGTAGCTTTACCGAGTATCAAAGATATTAGCAATTTTAACTCTCTACTTGACTACATTTTTGATTAAAGGGATACTTCACCGATTAGCATTAAGCTTTGAATCAGTAGAAACCCGGTAGTATTTTCGAGTGACCGTGCTTCCCTCCCTCATGTCCCCCTGAGACGAGAGATTTCTGTATTGTGTGTCTGGAAAAAAACTCTGATGACGCAAAAATGGTCATTTATCATCATCTGAGGCTTTTCTGTCCAGAGGCGAGAGACTCCAGCCAGTAGGAGGAGCTCGTCCTGCATGTCTTCAACCCGCCCATAGGGGGATCTCACGATAAAACACCGTCTTTTCAGTTTCGAGTCGACTAGTAGCCTAGCTGTATCATTTCTCCCGACACTGCCCTCTGTAACCGGTAGGCGTGGCTTGGGAGTGTCCTCGTAGGGCAGCGAAGCAAGTGCATTCTGGGAGTTGTAGTCTTTCAACCACATCCATTTCTGGCTTTTCTCAGTCTAGAAGGCGCCAACTTCTAAAATAATTTCACATTTCTACTACATAAATGACCCAATTTAAATACACATTCATCTTTCCAGCGGTGAAATATCCCTTTAAGTTTATGTACTCTTTACTCCAATACATTTGTAATGAGTAATGCAGTTTCTTGCTACATTTTGCATGACTCATAACTAATTCTGCAGCCGCAATATTGAGATGTTCAGTTTAATTTTGATTTTAGAAACAAAACGTGATTGCTCTCCTCCCAAATCAACTGTTTCTTGTTTTACTCTTGGATGCTGAGGACTAGTGCATCTCCTACAGTAAGTACTGTTCAAATCAAATACTCAAGTGGTATTGGTAACTTGTAATGGGTCATTTTTACTGTACTTTTACTCAGGTATGGTTTTCAGGGACTCTTTACACTCCTGCAGAATAGTCAAGGGAATTCGATGTAGATATTGTAATTGACAGACATAAAGCACATAGACAAATAACGCACGTGGAGTCACTGTGCCCTCTCATAACAACATTACACAACTGCCATGAGTTCGCCAGCTAGTTTAACCCTCCAACCAGCCTTTAACTTAACACCCCAGAGCATGAGATCAACATTAAGGTCTGTTAAAACACGCTTAGTCCCTAGTAAAAGAATGTCCTCTGAATTAGATACAAGAATAGCGAGCTCTAATGGGATCATCAGAAAGGGCAGTAAATGGCAGGGCCACGCGACACTTTCCTCCGTCTTTATTACCTACGGCTGCCGCTTTTCCCTTCTTCTTCTTCTTTTTCTTCTTCTTCCCGGTCTCGTCAACGGGATCCGCGTCTACTTTGGGAAGGTGAGAGTCTCCGTTCGGTAAAATCTGCATTTTTGCAGCTACGGACTGCAGCTCTTGCGCCAGCTCGTCCGCCATGATGTGACCGCGCGAGGGATTGTGGGAGAAACATACGTCATGTGGGGGCGGGATCACTGTGCGTAGAGCTGGATGGACCTTTTTACTCTATGGAGAAAAGGTCCAACGCGCTAAACCCATCCTGATCCCGCAAAACTTAATAAGAACTTATTTGATCCTCTATTATATTTATTATTACATGTTTTGACAGCATATGTCAAACACGAAAAACAAAAATTATTTTTTTGGAGCTCCAGATTAAAAAAGCAAAATGTGTTTTTATCGCTTTTATTTCACTTTTATTTCGTTGGTTTACATTTTTAACCGTTGGTTTACATTTTTTAATTAAATTTTTAAACCCAACGGTTGGGTTTGTCCATATTTGACCCAAACATGGATTGAAATAACCCAGAGTGTTGTAATATTTTCTTTAATACAAGAGCTCATACTTCTCACTATCGAATTAAAAGCATAACGTAAGATTTAAAACGTCAAAATAACTTTGATCACCTAATCGCACTGCCAATAAATTAAGAAGATACATGGCTATACAATGTTATAAATTGTACATAAATTGTTTATTTATTTCATGAATAGTTGGCATGATAATTTATTATTAGTGATATGATGCCACCTTCTGAAATCATTGGCAAATTGCAGATCTAAGACAGAGCAACATGATATGATATGAATAATTTAATGTCTTTCCTTCAAAACATGTGGTCAGAATAATATATGACACGATCATAAAGCATAGATGCATTAGAACTAACAATAACAATGTGTAATCAGATGCTCCAGGAAATTATTATGTATTAAATACACGTTGATCATCAGTATTATCCACTGCTTGTAATAATAACACTGTAACGTTAAAAATATACTAATTAGGGTAAATAAACAAGTTCAAATCTGGTAGTTACCTAATCACAATTTTTTTATTTTTTTTATTTTTTACAACTAAACCTTATTTCCTTGTAATAATAAAAAATTCCATATAAAAGAAGATAAGAGAAAAATCCATTGTGGTCTTTGAACGCTGCCAATCTGTTCCCATAGCAACTGACGTGTAATCCAGGAAGCGGATGCGGAAGCGCAGAGCCTTTCGACCAAAGTTTGTTTAGCCCTGTCTATGGTTTAGCCTGGTAACGTTAGCTAAACACAGCTAAACTTCAGCCAGTTGCCTCGGTTTTTATGAAACAATAGTAACTTTAATCGACTTTTTTGTAGTTTAGTAATGGGGGGGACCGCGAGTAAGTTGCCGAAAGAACTTCTATCAGAGTATCAGGTGAGACAGACACATTTAATATATTTATTATTTATGAACATTAAATGTATTCTTTATAGAGAGGAGTTGAGTCGCTTTTAGGCTATTTGTTTATATTTTCTCCTTTTTGTGTAACACAGGAGCTTACATTTCTCACTAAGCAAGAAATCTTACTGTAAGTAAAGTCATAATGTACTTAAACTGTTTTTTTTATGTTATATTTTGTTGCCTTCAGTCTGCTTATGTTGACTGTAGAATTGAATTGTTTTGTATTATTTAGTAAGCTATTATTGTTAAAGTATGTATTTTAAATTAGCCTTTATCTTTTCATTTTAAAACTTTAATATTTCTATTTAACTCTGGTTTAATTTTATATCAGTTTTACTTTTAGTAATTTTATTTCAGTGACCATTCTAATTTTCATTGAAGTTTTTCACCTAATATTTATATTTTAACTTTATGTCAGTCACTAAAAACCAAAACTGATTTTGGTTACACTTTATTTTAAGGTGACGTTGTTACATTGTACTTACTCAAATACGTACCAATTAACATGAATTAACTACGTACTTACTATAGAGTTACGATTAAGGTTAGGGTTTGGTTTAGGGTTAGTTACTTGTAATTTTGCATAATTTACTGTTATTACTATAGTAAGTAAGTACATGTAACTCATGTCACCTTAAAATAAAGTGCTACCCTGATTTTTATATTTTGTTTTTACATTTGTATTATTTTATTAGTTTTATTATTGGATTTTCACATGTACATCATCTCTACTATGGTACATTTTGCTTTGGCATTCCTTGTAAAGTGAATTTGTTACAGCAAGGTGTCAATTTACTTGTGACAATACCTAAACTACATACAGTAAAGTTATCGAAAGTGACTCCGAAGTTTATTTGGATGCTTAACTAACACTTAAAAGTGTTTGAATGTCATTACATTGATAATGACATTCAATGTATTGATACTTTAGTCATTGATTATGTGTTTGTTTAGGGCACACAAAAGATTCTCTGAACTCCAGGGCAGAGAAAATGGGCCGTACAGCTCCAGGGTGTCCATGGAGAAGGTCCTTACGCTTCCTGAACTGAAGGTAAAAGATACAATTTAGAAACCATAATGTTTCTTATATAATATAATTTCTTATAATCCTTCGAAATTCACCTATTCTGTTCTGTATATATGCTGTTATTGTTGGAAATTCTGTGTTTCAATCCTTCACAGTCGAACCCCTTCCGGAAAAGGATTTGTCACGTCTTCTCGACCTGTGACTTGAGGGATGGCAGCTTGAGCTTTGAGGATTTCCTGGACCTCTTGAGTGCCTTCAGCGATTCAGCAACCCTGGAAATCAAGTCCCATTACGCCTTCCGGATCTTCGGTAATAGCTGGAACGCTCTTAAGATTGAGGTTTATGGTGTGTTCACACTTGGGCTGTTAGTGCGGTTCATCTGAATGAGTGTGAACGCTGCCATCCGAACCCTTGTGCATCAAACAAGTAGACCGAGTCTCACTCCACTTCCAAACCAACTCTGGTGCGGATCGCCTGAAATATGAACACAACACGGACCAAAGACATGTAAACAAACCAAAAACAGGACAAGATGTGACCCTAAAAAGGACGGAAAGCTCCAGCATACCTGTTTTTTCTCGTCATAGTCACAATGTTTCCCATCACAGTTCAGTCCAGGATCAGAACCACGTCTCCTCACAGCAGATCTGTGTGTTAGTGTGTGTGACAGAGGGATTGCTGACGCTGTTTTGACTCCTTTACACATTTTATAAGCTCTTCACGAGTTCTCAGCTGGTCAGAATACCATCATATGTAGCAACACACACACAACAAGCGCATTTAGCCCAGAACACAGCATTGTTTCGGATGTTCGGTAAGTTTCGTCACAAAATATACGTAATAAAAGCCGGCCAATCAGATTTTAAACATATCCCTATGTCTTTAGGTTCGGCATCTTTAGGTTCGGTGTTAAAATGCCAATGTGAACGCTAAGCAGACCAGGGGCCTCATTTATAAACGTTGCGTACGCACAAAAGAAGGCATACGCCGCTCTCTACGCAATAATTGGTATTTCTAAAAAGCAAACTTGATGGGAAAATATGCGGTCCTTCACGCAAACTCTGACCCAGGCGTACGCACAAAAACGGGTGAAATGAGAAACGGCGACACCGTCGGCAGATGGAAGAAACACGTGAAAGTGTGTGAAACTGTAGACCGTTGTGTAAAAGAAATGGCAATACTGCCTCTCATAAATAACATGAAGACTTCACAAAGCAAGTCTTACAATTAACAGCCTACACGAACACCCGTTTGATCGATCTGCAGTGTAAAACAAACAAAATCAAACGAAGATTACAACAGAAATGCAGATTAACACATATTTGCAAAAAGAAAAGTGAAATATGTTCTGCAATAATATTGGCATGTTATGCAATTCATCCTCATAACACATCTGTAGCTTGTCAGATGCAATCAAAGGGATGGTAATAAAATGCCATGATGCCATCACAATGCGTAATGACGCACAATTCACACTGAGTGAAGTTACGTTTCTTGGTTTTCCTCTCTGTGTTTGCCATGATTTCGCAATCGATGAATATTAACTTGTGGGCGTTTCACGGACTATTTATGGGCAAATATGGGCGTGACATGAAGCCGCAAAAGCTGCGCTACATTTAGAATTGATTGTGATTTATTAAGGGAAAACTGCGTAGGATGTGCGTGCGCACGGTTTTATAAATCCGAATATTTCTGTGCGTACACACATCCTATGTTTCATCCGTACACCACTTCAGACGCAAATCATACGCAAAGTTTTATAAATGAGGCCCCAGGACTATATGTTTTTTTTATTTTTTATTAGTCCCGACCAAGCGAACCGAACTACAAGTGTGAACACACTCTGAATTGAGCAAACACCATTAAACAGCAGTTCCTGAACATTATTCTGTTCCGCTGCAGACTTTGACGATGACGGGACACTTGATGCGAGAGATCTGGAGAAGCTGGTGAACTGCCTGACCGGCGAGACGGACGACACTCGTCTCACGGCAGAGGAGATGAGGCAGCTCATAAGCAATGTGAGTCCGGTGGATACACGTCACATGACATCTGTCAGATGAACTTTACTCATGTGAACAAATGTAATTGTGCAGATCCTGGAGGAGTCGGACATCGATAAAGATGGAACAGTGAACCTCTCCGAATTTCAGCATGTCATCTCCAGATCTCCAGATTTTGTCAGGTGAGAGAATTTTGCATATTTTATTTACAAATTGGTCAGCTGACATATTTTGCTGCCTTTAGTTTAATTACGAATGTTTATTGTACAGGGCTGCGTTTCCCAAAAGCGTTGAGATTATTGGTGGCAATACTTTTACGAGCTAATTAGGGGCCATTTACACGACACAGTTTTTAACTAAAAATGTAAAACTTTTTATGCATTTTGGACGTTCATTTACACCATACCGTTATTGGCTCCGTGTAAACTACAAAAAACGCGGATTAGGCTGCGTTCCAGTCCACTTTTAGACACGCACTTGCAAACTTCCCTAAGCACTTCCCCTCGGGGGAATCCCCGCCGCCATTTTGAAATGCGGAAGTTTATATGGACAGATCCTCGTTCCTTTGATTTTGACCGAGGGAGCGAGTCTACTTCATATGTACACTTCAGGCACCTATATGTCCCACAATGCAGTACGATTGTGACGTTACCACAAATATTGTCTAATCACCACCACAACAAACAACTCTATGAAATATTAATTATATATTTTTTTATTTAAAACAACCCAAACACGCCTATATACATTTGGATGCTGAATTAAACAAATTCTTAAAGGGGAAAAAATGTAAATAATAAATAAACTCCATAGATGATCAAGGGCTTAGGATGTTCCAGTTCAGCCCGCCGCAGTTTCCGCCAGTAGTGGGCACTCGTGCAACGTAAGCAATGACGTACATCCGAGTGAACGAGATGGAGGGAAGTTAGCGAGTGAAGGGCATGACGATTTTGGACTGGAATGCAGCCTTATAATTAGTGAAAACGGTGACGCCATGCGCATGTGCATTACATGTTCAGTCTATAGGCGCGTAGTGTTTCTTTACAAAGTGACATCGCCACCTACTGGCCTGGCAGCAGAATAGAGTGATTTTAGTCATTTCTGCGGATCCGTGTGGGATCGTTTTGGCAATGCTGGAAACATTGTTAGTACATTGATGTTGTGTAAATTATTGTCGGCTTACTATGATTTTGGGAAACGCAACCCAGTGTAGTTTGTATTATTTAGTGAATAGCGATAAAGCTCGACATACTCATTTAGCTGATTTACGCACTTTTATTTTAGTGTAAATTATATAGGCTACTATTATAGCATTTATTAATATTTTGAATTTGCTTTTATATTTCTATTTTAGTAATTATGTTATGTGCTTTTATCACTTTTATTAGTTAAAAAAAACATTTCTATATAGCTTTATTAATTTATTTTAAAATTATTTTATTTCAGTTTTAGTTTGTGCTTTGCATTAGAAACTCACACACTTCAGAAACTCACTCACACACTTCAGGAACTCACACACTTCAGGAACTCACACACTGCAGAAACTCACTCACACACTTCAGGAACTCACACATTTCAGAAACTCACTCACTTCAGAAACTCACACGCTTCAGGAACTCACTCACTTCAGAAACTCACACGCTTCAGGAACTCACACACTTCAGGAACTCACACACTTCAGGAACTCACACACTGCAGAAACTCACTCACACACTTCAGGAACTCACACATTTCAGAAACTCACTCACTTCAGAAACTCACACGCTTCAGGAACTCACTCACTTCAGAAACTCACACGCTTCAGGAACTCACACACTTCAGGAACTCACACACTTCAGGAACTCACACACTGCAGAAACTCACTCACACACTTCAGGAACTCACACATTTCAGAAACTCACTCACTTCAGAAACTCACACGCTTCAGGAACTCACTCACTTCAGAAACTCACACGCTTCAGGAACTCACACACTGCAGAAACTCACTCACACACTTCAGGAACTCACACACTTCAGGAACTCACTCACTTCAGAAACTCACACACTTCAGGAACTCACACACTTCAGGAACTCACTCACTTCAGAAACAAGCCTTAGTTACACGCCTAATTTACATTCATTGTATTTTATGTTAGTGGAATAAAAATCATCCTGTTTTTGTAGAGAAGCAAAAAAAAGTGAGAAATAAATATGAAACTGCCCAAACAAAATGACAGAATAATAATGACTTCTGAACTCATAACGCAGCATTTCTCCTGATCCTCACTGACTGACAATGTTCTCTTGCAGTTCATTCAAGATTGTGTTGTGAGGTTTACACAGAAGCTGCTCTCCGGTCCAGACTTTCACCTACGCCTTTAATCTGTCAATAATGTAGCATGTGAATGTATTCTCTCGTTTAATCTTTCTACTGTTTATATGTTTGAAAACATTTTTTACTCACTGTTTAAAAAAAAATCTACTTTCTATCCTGTATTTTAGATAATATATTTGTACCTAATTTAATAAACTCTTAACACTGCAACTTTGACGTCCTGGTGTTCATATGGCAGTCTGAAATGGGTCTGTTTCTGTCAGGATGGAGGTTGTTCTTTTGGCACCGCGAACACAAACGTGCTCCATAACCCACAGACAACATCCTGAACACAGATGCTGTGCGCAGGGAAATAGTCCACCAGCGTCGGCTCATCTGTGCTGTTCTCACTGCAGTGTCCCAGCTGGCCATAACGACCTGATAATGAGACAGACGGAGGACAGGCAACTTTCAGCACTTTTATTCAGCAAGGACTCACTGAATTAATCAAAAGTGACAGTAAAGACATTTATAATGTTACAAAAGATTCTATTTCTAATAAATGCTGTTCTTAAGATCTTTCTGTTCATCAAAGAATCCTGTAAAAATACAGTAGTGACCAAAAGTGATTTCTTTCACAAGAATTGAAATCTTCACCCTTTATTTAAATATTATAAAAAAATGTGATTTTGTAAGCATACTGTGTAGTTGTGAGCATAGTACACGCATAGTTTTCGACCAGGATGTCATGCAAAGAAATTATGAACACGTCAAAAACAAGAGAGAACCAAAAAAATAATTAATAACTGATTATGATGTGGTCTATGAGAGCTTTTTTTTTTAATGCATTTTTTACATAGTAAAATAGAACTGTAACTTTAGTTTGCCTTTTTTAGCCAAATAATTTTGTCAGATAAATACCATAACCAAGTTTAGAATTTTGTTTTTCCTTCATACACACACACACACACATATATATATATATATATATATATATATATATACATATATATACACACATACACACACACACACATATATATATATATATTAGGGCTGTTAAACGATTAATCACGATTAATCGCATCCAAAATAAAAGTTTGTGTTTACATAATTTATGTCTGTGTACGGAGTATAATTATTTTTTATATATAAATACACACACATGTATGTATATATTTAAGAAATATTTGCATGTATATACTGTGTATATATATTTATATTATATATCATTTATATTATATATAAATATTTTATATATAAATAACACATTTTTCTTAAATATATACATGCATGTGTGTGTATTTATATATAGAAAATAATTATACTCCATACACACACATATATTATGTAAAAACAAACTTTTATTTTGGATGCGATTAATCGCGATTAATCGTTTGACAGCCCTAAGGGTTCCCACACCTTGGTTAACTTCAAATTCAAGGACTTTCCAGGTCCAATACCCTCAAATTCAAGGACTTAATGTGGGGACACATTTGTTGTGTCCAACAACAAACGTTGAGGTACCATCGTAGTTTTGTGCGCGTGTGAACATCATGGCAACGTACAACACAAAGTACCTCACGCAGGAAACACTTAACGTAGCACATAAATGCGCGTAACTAACATAAATCAAGCAAGCTAGTATTCATAGGCCATGAAGTGTTGGCGAAATAACACATTAGCGGACTGGAGTGAATCTGGAATTTGTTCCAGAAAACTTCTTGCACAAAATAAATTCAAGCACTTTCAAGGACCTGTATCTATGCGTGTTTATTTTCAAAAACTTTCCAGGGCCTTGAAAACATTTTTTCAGATTCACAAACTTTCAAGGATTTCAAGGACCCGTGGGAACCCTGATATATATTCCTCATATTTTGTTGGTTTAATCAAACTTGAAGGGTCATAAAAACAAATATCCCCTCCGGACATCACTTTTGGTAGTACATCACGGTTTCCACAAACTTATGAAGCAGCGCAACTGTTTTCAACATTGATAATAAATAATCAGAACATTTCTTGAGCATCAAATCATATTAGAATGATTTCTGAAGGATCATGTAAGACTGGAGTAATGATGCTGAAAATTCAGCTTTGATCACAGGAATAAATTACATTTTAACATATATTAAACAAACACATATTAGAAAATTGTGAAAATATTTCACTACTGTATTTTTGTAGCAAATGCAGACTGGGTGAGCATGAGACTTCTTTCAAAACATAAACAAATCTTAATATAGTGTATCTACAGTCTATTCACGTTGATTTATTTAACAAAAAATAAAACGAAGCAAACTCTTACCCCATCCCCAGGTGTACAGATCCCCAGTGCCTACAAAGAAATAAGAAAAGAATAAGGTCATGATTTTTCATGTCAACCAGCAGTATTACGATTCATCAGGGATTCTGGAGTCCAGTTTATGCCTGTGACCTGTGACGGCGGCTGTATGACGGGATCCACAGCTGATCCTGCTGATCTCGGACACATTCGGGACGTCCACTAGAGCAGGGAACGCTTGGATTGAGATGAACATATCGGCTTGGTTCGTTTCATCTTTATTCATGGTCTGGTCAGTGTTTCCTAAACAGAAACAGAAACAACCATATCAGTATCGGCCATTGATTGGTAATTTTTAATGTTATCGGTATCGCCCCGATAAGAAAACTTGTCCGATGTATTAAAGCTGATAAATAATGTATTATTTCCTTCAGCTGAGACACTTCAGATGCGCACTGATCAACATGACGGTTTTGAATTGCTTGAAATATAATTGAAATCACTTCAAAAAGGAAAATACAGTTCAGTGCAACATGTGCAGTGCAAGTCTGTCATATAAGCTACATAACATTATAATAAATACATCATAATTGTGTGTTTGGGTCATGGCTTTTAATGGTGAGACTTTTGTTTTTGTAATCAGGCTATGAAAATTATTTAAAAAAATTTAATATAGATTTATCAGCCAATATATCGGTTATCGGCTTTCAAAATACAAAGAATTATCGGTATATAGTGCATGCACATCTCTAGAGTAGCTAACTATGCTCTGGTCATTGAATGGCTTTCCTGAGGTAAACGTAACGTCACATGATGTTGTTTACAAGCTGTTTTTCCATGTCTTAAAACACTGACTAAGTGATTACATGAGACAAGATACATTTCAGTAAGTTGTACTGTATTTTTCCACATACCCTCTCTGATGTTCATTCATCTTTATTTCTAGGGATGCACTAATATGAAAATTTTGGCCGATAATAATAACCGATAATCTTTATATTTTAAATCCGATAACTGATATATTGGCCGATAAATCTAAATACAAATTTTTTGAAAGCCTGATTACAAAAACAAAAGTCTAACCATTAAAAGCCATGACCCAAACACACAATTTTAATGTTCTCATTATAATTTTATTAAACTTATATGACATGTTGCACAACATTGACAGAATTTGAAAGTTAGTCTAATTCGTTGCTCTGCAATGTTTTTGAGAAAATGGATGTGTGGCGTGAGAACGATGCGTGAGAGTTGGCAGCCCTGAGTAAACATTCATATGTAAAGTCATATATATTTTAGTCCTTTTACCACCACTTTTTGCTCTGTGCTTTTCCTCCTCCAGGCCTCTAGATGGCAGACCGAGCTGCCCGCTTTCATTCCAGCCCCACATATACAGGTCCCCGCCAGCTAAACACAATAACACAGTTATTTCAGACAGATTGCAGATGAACAGTCAGTAGAGTTGAGAGTTGAGTTGAGTTGAACTTTATTATCCATGCTGAAATTTGTCTTTGACCCTGGTGACATAGATACATTCACATTAATGCTTAAAATCACTTCACACATTAACAACACAAACACATAATTAACTAAATTATACAATTAAACACTGTTTCCATCATTCAAAGAACAAAACACACGCTATAATGCCATTCTGTATCACTTTAGAAAATTGTACGATTTAAAGCTACACTGTGTAGGATTTTCTCCCATCTAGCGGTGAAATTGTTTATGACTACCAACTGAATATTACTTTCTAGCCCCTCCCATCCCGAGGGCGTTTTAACTCCTACGGTGGCCGTATTATTTCAAATCTGCCGGCAGTCGCGAGTAATCTCCCCCTCGCATTCGTCACGGTGCCACTGAGTGTAAAACGCGAAAAGCGAAGCTTGAATTTCCAGGTATGTCCCTCTTTGGCTAATGTATTTTCAAGATGGAGGCGCAACATGGCTGCCGCCAGTCGAGCGACTCGCTCGTATGTATTCTAAATGGCAGATTATACACTTATGAGAATACTTGATTAGTTGGTAGAAGTAATTACACATTAATGAGCACATATCATTTTGAAAGAACAAAGTGTTTTTTGCTAAGAATCAACTTAAAAAATTACACACTGTAGCTTTAAGATAATCACTGCCATTGGGACAAACGATTTTTTATACACGTTTCTTCTGGCCAGAGGGATTTTGAGTCTACGACCAGACGGGAGCAATTCAAAAGTGGAATGAAGGGGGTATGATCTTTAAAAATCGCAATTGCCGTTTTTACCATAAAACAATCAAACAAGGCTTTAAGTGGCTGTTGCGCTGCAAAAAATGACATTCTTACTTAGTATTTTTGTCTTGTTTCCAGTCTAAATATCTAAAAATTATTAAATCAAAATGCATTTACTAGATGAGTAAGAGAACATAAGATATTAAGTCTTGTTTTCTGGGGGAAAAAAATCAAATGATGTGAGTTTTGAATTAAAATACAGTAAAATACAGTAAAATTGAATTAAAATAGATTTTCTTACCCCATTGGCAGATAATTTTGCTTGTTTTAAGAAAAAACTCACTTCATTTGGATTTTTTCCCCCAGAAAACAAGATTTTACTACTTTAGTAAATGCATCTTGATTTAAGAATTTTTAGATATTTGGACTGGAAACAAGACATTTTTTTGCAGTGTGTTTACAGCATGCTCACAAAGAGCAAGCAAACGGCTGAATTTGACGGGGAATGTTACTGGGATGATCTCACCGCTGACGGAAGCGGAGTGCCAGCTTCCAGCGGACACTGCTCGGATCGGGACGCCCCACAGCGCCTCCACGACCTGAGGCTCGTCCTGCGACGTCAGAGCGCCGTGACCCAGCTGACCGTGACTGCCAAAACAACACACCAGCTTAAAAACATTCAGCATGGGAACGGAGTAGTTTAAAGACATTGAGTATGTTTTACACCAAAATAAATGAATTATGCTTTAAATAAAGTATTTAAAATGATATAGTCTTGAAAAGGCCTTTTTATTTTACATTAAACATTACTGTAATACAATGATTTGTCACAATAAGCATAAATTAGAGGTGGTACAACAAATACTAAATAATATAATACATAATATATAAATAATTTACAGTGAAAATGATGCTTTTTGTGCTATTTTAGCAATATTTATGCACTATTATAGTATCTATTAAAATTATCTATTTATTTTTAATAATTTTGTCATGTGCTTTTGTCACTTTTATTCGTTTTTTTATATTTCTGTTTAGCTTTAATTTATTAAAAATTTTCACAATTGTATTAGTTCAATCTAAACTTATTTTATTTCAATTAGTTGCAATGGCAATTTTTCTATTTAAGTTTTTCATCTAATATTTATATTTATTTTAGCTTTATTTTTAATAACCAAAAATTATTTTGCATGGTTTTAGCTAACAATAAAAACGCTGTTACAGTAATGAGAATTTGTGGGTAAAATATGTTGGTGCTGCTCACGTGAATGCAAAAATAACCTATTTTTTTCCTCCAATGAAATGAATGTACTATATTTTAGTTCGATAATGTTTTTAATTCAATATTTTGTATTTTTATGGACTTTATGGTGCCAAATTATATTTATGCAATAGTTATAATCCATTTATTACCTGTAAATAAATGAAATTTCCAACATAAACTAACCGTCACAAAGACACTTGGCAAAAAGTTAAAAAAGTGAACTTAAAAAAGACAGAGAAGTTTAAGTTTATGAAAAATTTCATTTGAAATTTATATTTTCAAATCACGTTTTACTCTAAAACTGTGAGGAAACCAAAGCTAATAAATAAATATATAATCTAAATATATGAATAAATCTAAACAAGCTGGTTTCCAAATTTGAGGTTGATATCTCAATAAATGAGCTTTCAGTCAGATTGTGTTTGTGTGCAGTACCAAACGCTTCCACTAGAGGAAATTCGAAGAATTGAAAGTTTACATCTCGCAATTCTGACTTTATTTCTCAGAATTGCATGAAATAAAGTCGCAATTGCGTGTTATAAAGTCAGAATTGCGAGATATAAAGTCAGAATTGCGTGAAATAAAGTCGCAATGGCGTGTTATAAAGTCAGAATTCTGACTTTTTTTCTCGCAATTGCGTCTTTATATCACGCAATTCTGACTTTATAACACATAATTGCGAGTTTATATCTCGCAATTCTGACATATTTTCTCAGAATTGTGAGATATAAACTCACAATTGTGAGATATAAAGTCCAATTGTAAGGAAAAAAAGATGGACTTTTTTTTTTTACCTCAGAATAGTTTATATCTCACAATTCTGACTTTATAACACGCAATTGCGTCTTTATATCATTCAGTTCTCACTTTATATCTCCCAATTGCGACTTTATTTCTCAGAATTGCGACTTTATTTCTCACAATTGCGACTTTATTTCTCACAATTGCGACTTTATTTCTCACAATTCTGACTATATATCTCGCAATTCTGAGAAAAAATGCAGATTAGTTCTGCAATTAATCTAATATATAATGTTTGGCAAAATAGTAATTCCTTAATGCATAAACTAACATTAACGAATAATTAGCAATACATTTGTTACAGTATACGTAAATAAAAATACAACTGTTCATGTTAGCTCAGGGTGTATTAAATAATATTAAATACTATTAGTAAATACTGAAATTAACAGTAACTAAGATTAATAAATGCTTTAGAAGTATTTTGCATTGATAGTTTATGTTAACTAATGGAACCTTATTGTAAAGTGTTACTGGCAATCTTCCTCGTACCTTCCAGATCCCCAGGAATACACAGTCCCGCCTGAAGTCAGCATCACAGCGTGTTCTGTGCCCAGCGCCAGGCTCACGGCACACAGTCCAGAGCGGAGCGCGCGGAAGAAAGGAGATCTGGGCATGACGTACCCGCCTGGCACCAACGGCAGCGTCTGTCCTGTTTAAATGCCTCATATCAATACCAGTACACTAGCAACAGGTTCACTGTGCACATCTGTATATTACCGGTATTGACAGAGAGGTCTTGCTCCCTCTTCCACACCAGCTTGTTTTGTGGCTGCTGTATTTCCCAGCATTCCACTCTGTCTGTGAAGTTGAGCGTCAGGTGTCTTTCACTGATGAGAGCGTCTGTGCACCCCCGACTCTCTGGAAAAGTGTCTCCGCACACCTGTTCTGGTGAACCGGACCCGGACCCGAACCCTGACACACACACATGACTGCCTGTGCCACCTGCAACAAAACCCATTATAGACAGAAGATAATCAGTTAGATGTATAATATATATATATATATAAAATACAGTATATAATGTGAGCAAAGGATATGCATAAAATGTACGCAAGTGATATGCACAAAATATTAATCATATTAAAATATTAATACAAAATATGTAAATAGAAGGTTATTTGGTAAGACTTTACAATAAGGTTCATTAGTTAACATTAGTTCATGTATTAACTAACATGAACTATCCATGAGCAATACATGTGTTACAGTATTTATTAATCTCTGTTAATGTTAGTAATAAAAATACAGCTATTCATGTTAGTTCACAGTGCATTAACTAATGTTAACAAATACAACCTTTGATTTTAATAATGTATTCGTAAATGTTGAAATGAATAGTAACTAAGATTTATAAATGCTGTAGAAGTATTGTTCATTCTTAGTGAACATAATTGTAAAGTGTTACCAGTTATTTTATTTTATCATAGTTTAGGTAGGCTATAGTTAATGTGACTAATATTGTAGAAAAACTAGGCAAAGTAAAATGATGAAAATAATGTTTGTTCGCTTACAGTCTGTGTGATGCACATGAGCTCTGGAGCTCCAGCTGGCTCTGACTCTACAGTCTGATCTGATCACACATGATCTACACACATCTGACAACAGGACAGGTGTGTTCACTTTACAGCTTACATCTGCCGGCCGTATCTGACCAAAGCCATTGAAACCAAAACCAAACCAATTCATTGACTTATCCTGGTGGTGATGAACACAAAGAACTGTCACTTGCTTTCATGTATGGAAAGTTGCATTTTAGTTCCATCAGCAGCAATAAGGAAAGTCTAAAGTCGGAACACGAGCGATGTCTGCTGTCAAAATAAAAGTTGTGTTGCGTTCTTAATAAAAACACAATCGATATTTTTTATGATTGTAATACAGAGCGTTCTATATGATATATTTTTTTACAGTCTATGATTATATTATATTATATTATATTATATTATATTATATTACCTTTATATTATATTATATTATATTATATTATAATATAATATATTACCTTTATATTATATTATATTATATTATATTACCTTTATATTATATTACCTTTATATTATTTTATATTATATTATATTATATTATATTACCTTTATATTATATTATATTATATTTCCGTTATATTAACGTTATATTATATTACCTTTATATTATATTATATTATATTTCCGTTATATTAACGTTATATTATATTATATTATATTATATTATATTATATTATATTATATTATATTATATTATATTATATTATATTATATTATATTACCTTTATATTAACGTTATATTAACGTTATATTATATTATATTATATTATATTGTTAAAATGGAATCCATTGACCATATACAGAACTTTAATTTTGAAATGTGTTCCGTTTGGCAGCCATTATGAGGAAGCGCGTCACTCTTTCTGGCTTCACTCTGTGTCTAAGGCGCATCTGAGGGCTGCTGTCACTCACGGCGTCCGTAACGACTGTAAATAAAACACAAATACTGACATTAACACTGATTTCACGTCGCTTACCACAAGATCAATATTGAGGCTTCAGCTTCAGCTGCTTTGGAGCGCCAGGTGAGGGTTTATTATATTGAAATAAAACAGTTAATTAAAGTCACCAGGTGTGAGCGTGAGTTCAGCTTTCAGTTGCAGATTTCAGATCCATCACCTTTATGTGTTTAAAATGTGTTTTGTTGTGTTTAAAATGTATCTGGCATTAAAAACCCGTTGTTTGTATTCTCTATTTCTACATATATTTATTATGAGTCTTAATAAATTGACTTTAACAAAGGGTTTTGTGAAGAATAAGTGATGTGTGCTAGTGCTGTTAGCTCCATCTGATTTAATATCGCATTAATCTGAATCTGTCATATCTGATCTGATTCGATTCCTATTGTGAGTCTGATCTGAATCTGTTGTCATATCTGACTTAATATCTGATTTAATATCAGTTTTGAATCTGATTATTGGCAATTTTGTCTCTGATGTAATATCTTATTTCTGCATGTTTTAATGGTTATTGAGAGCTGCTAAATGCACACCCTTCTTCACAACCCTTAACAGGTTTTTAATGGGTTTTGAGTCCATTATTTCCACCACAAACTATGTAAAGAGCCATCTTTAATAGGGAGGTTCAATTTATGTTTGCATAATAAATCTTTAATCTGAATGTCCTGCATTAATAATGAGGTTTGGACGTCCCTTTGTTTGTGTAGTCATGGCGTCTCTGTCCGAGGAGGTGTTGTTGGTGGTGAAGAGGGTCCGTCAGAGAAAGCAGGACGGGACTCTGTACCTGATGGCCGAGCGGATCGCCTGGGGTCCAGAAGGGAAGGACCGCTTTTCGGTCAGCCACCTTTATGCCGACATCCGCTGTGAGTTACACCCACATTTCAGCCTCGTTTGGGTTTGTTTGGTGTGGGGTCACCAAACTCGGTCCTGGAGGGCCGCTGTCCTGCAGAGTTTAGCTCCAACACATCTGCTTGAAAGTTTCTAGTATGCCTAGTGAGACCTTGATTAGCTGGTTCAGGTGTGTTTAATTGTGGTTGGAGGTAAACTCTGCAGGATGCTGGCCCTCCAGGACCGAGTTGTGTAGACGAACGGCACGGGTGCAACCTTTGACGTGTTAAAATACCTATAGAAATGCCTTAAAGGAGAACTCCGGTCAATTTTAACATTGAGCTCATTTTTTTGTACATTTGGAGTGCTGTCAATACAGAGAACAACGACAAAAATCGGTGTTGCCTACACCGAGTTATTCTATTTTTTAAAATTTGCACCCTGTTGACTTCAATGGGGCAAGTACTAAACCTGTTTTTAGGCTCTTAACATCCTTGATGTGTCATTACAAGTGCACAGAAAATGTGAGTGATTCCTTCTGAGTGAACACGAGTGAGTCTGACTGCAGTAGATGTAAAAGATATGTATAAAAATGATGTTATTTAAGCCAGCGCAAATACCTGTTTACATCCTGTTTTTCGGTTGAAGTCCAAAGTAGTCGATTGCCGAGTTCACGCGCATAGGTTTAGTTACCTATGATCACGCACGTGAACTCGGCATAATAGAATAACTCGGTGTAGGCAACACCGATTTTTGTAGTTGTTCTCTGTATTGACAGCACTCCAAATGTACAATAAAATGAGCTCAATGTTAAAATTGAGGAGTTCTTTTAAAGGAGTTCTCCTTTAAAAACCCTACATTATGCATGGATTAATAGAAATCCATTTAAGATTTTTCTTTGCAGTGAAATCCATTTTTAACAGTGTATTTCTTTCAAGTTCAGTCATAAAATATGGTAATGTAGAAATCACAAGTCAGACTAAACATCATGTTTAGTAGTCACTGTTAGCATTGAAATGAAATTTGTGGTAAAAGAGCTCAGCAGTTTCTGCTCACTCCAATTATGTTATATTTGCAGTCTAAATTGTGTGTGTGTGTGTGTGTGTGTGTGAGCCAAAAAATTATGACCACCTGCCTATTATGCTGTTGGTCCTCCGTGTGCTGCCAAAATAGCACCGTCCCGCTGAGGCATGGCCTCTTCAAGAGTCCTGTGGTCTCAGATCCTTCAAGTCCTGTAGGTTGCGAGATGAAGCCGTCGTGGATCGAACTGTCGGTCCAGCACATCCCACAGATGCTCAGCTGGATTGAGATCCATTTGGGGGCATTGAACACCTTGAACTCTTCATGTTCCTCAAACCATTCCTGAACAATGCAGTGTGGCAGAGTGCATTATCCTGCTGAAAGAGCCACATCCACCATTGTCATGTTCTGCAACAATGTTTAAGTTGGTGGCACGTGTCAAATTGACGTCCACATGAACGGCCGGACCCAGGTTTCCCAGCAGAAAATTGTCCAGGACATCACACTCCCTCCACCGGCTTGTCGTCGTCCCACAGCGATCCTGGTGCCATCACTTTAACACACTGCACATGTACACGGCCGTCCACGTGATGTAAAAGAAAACTGGACTCATCGGACCAGGCGACCTTCCTCTACGGCTCCGAGGTCCAGTTCTGACGCCTGGTGCCCAATGATCTGCAGTGACGCAGCACAGTGAGATGTAGTGTGTGTTGTGACCATAGACTGTAAAAAAAGATGAACATCGCACCTACTCTCTTCTATTGTAGAAAAGTGATGCTGCCAATGTCCTAATAGGGCACTGAAATCTTGCGCAGATTTGGGACCTGATTCGGCTCAGTAGTTGGGGTTCAGGAGCCGCGATATCAATGTCCAGGGCCGGAGTGGGGCCACTTTTCAGCCCGTGTGATTCAGGCCCAAGACCGGCCCACTTTTTCCATGGTAGAATTCCAAATTAGTACTTTTTCCAAATTGGATAAATGGAGCAAAAGTTCAGCTCTTACTATTGTGTAGTTTGTATTAATACCATGGTTCAACAAATAATGTAAACGTTAAATGATAATTCACTTAGACTTTATAAGAAGCAATTGCGACTTTATTTCAGGCAATTCTGACTTTATATCTCGCAATTCTGACTTTATAACACGCAATTCTGACTTTATATCTCGCAATTCTGACTTTATAACACGCAATTGCGAATTTATTTCACACAATTCTGAATTTTTTCTCGCAATTCTGACTTTATTTCACACAATTCTGACTTTATTTCACACAATTCTGACTTTATTTCTCGCAATTCTGACTTTATATCTCGCAATTCTGACTTTATATCTCGCAATTGCGACTTTATTTCACACAATTCTGACTTTATTTCTCGCAATTCTGACTTTATAACACGCAATTCTGACTTTATATCTCGCAATTGCGACTTTATTTCACGCAATTCTGACTTTATTTCTCGCAATTCTGACTTTATATCTCGCAATTCTGACTTTATATCTCGCAATTGCGACTTTATATCTCGCAATTCTGACTTTATTTCTCGCAATTCTGACTTTATAACACGCAATTCTGACTTTATATCTCGCAATTGCGACTTTATTTCACACAATTCTGACTTTATTTCTCGCAATTCTGACTTTATATCTCGCAATTCTGACTTTATATCTCGCAATTGCGACTTTATTTCACACAATTCTGACTTTATTTCTCGCAATTCTGACTTTATATCTCGCAATTCTGACTTTATATCTCGCAATTGCGACTTTATTTCACGCAATTCTGACTTTATTTCTCGCAATTCTGACTTTATATCTCGCAATTCTGACTTTATAACACGCAATTGCGACTTTATTTCACACAATTCTGACTTTATTTCTCGCAATTCTGACTTTATATCTCGCAATTCTGACTTTATTTCTCGCAATTCTGACTTTATTTCACGCAATTCTGACTTTATATCTCGCAATTCTGAGAAATAAAGTCAGAATTGCGAGATGTAAACTCGCAATTGTGAGATAAAAAGTCGCAATTATCTTTTAAAATGTTTTATTCTGTGGCGGAAACAAAGCTTCCATACCTCCTGGCCTCTTCCTCCCATCCTCCCTGACGCGTACCGTTACGGTAGGGCCGGCCCAGCTATCGGTAGGCGTCGGCGGTGCCACGTTTTGGAAAAGACGGACTATGGACCCAACCAACTCTATAGGAGGGGAGGGGAGAACTCCCTCACATGGTACAACCACTGATCTATATAATGTCATTCTATATAGATCAGTGGGTACAACCCATGCAGAGGCTGCGCGCTGCGGTGTCAGAATGCGGAACGTGTAATGTAACTATCGTGACAAATGTGAAGGAAAAAAAAAAAGAACCTCGACCGGCCCAAAAGTGAAGCGGCCAATATTAGTCAGACCTATCTCGAAGCGGCCCACCGGGAATTCTCCCGATTACCCACCCCGGGCCTGTCAATGTCCCGCCCACTCCCGCAGAAACCGTTAGTACAGTTTACTACAGAACAACTCAAGTGTGAAATAAACACTTATGGAAATGTAGAAATTACAGTTGAAGCTCCAATCTCCTTCCGAAAATCCCCCAAAAAGTCCGTTGGTGCCTCAGTGACTACTTCGTTTAGAGCAGCTGTCAATCACAGCTGTCAATCATGACATCACACTCCCGTTTTTATAGCATCAGATAACTAACTAAGACCAAACTTATTTAAAAAAAGAACACTTTAACTTACATTAGCGTGATAAAAACAACCTAAAATGACATAAAAAATGTATTTGAAGTGTAATTTGATTGTTTAGTTTCCCTCACGTCCATTATATTACATGGAGAGGGCGGGGTTTATGACCTGTACTGGGATCAGCCACCTGGAGACACTTTGGCTTCACTTTTCTGGACTTGTGCGGCACGCTTGGTTGTGACACATTCCTCCCATAACCATCATTAATATTTTGTGACTTTCTGATGGCTCGGATCAGACTGGATTGTTGCCCTCGTGCATTGATGAGTTTTGGGCGTCCAACACCCTGTCGCCTGTGTTTGTCCCTCCTGGAACCACTGTTGGTAAATCCTCAGCACTGCTGACCGGGAGCAACACATAATCCTTGCCGTTTCAGAGATACTCTGACCCAGTCGCCTCACCATAACAATCTGGCCCTTGTCAAAGTCCCTCAGATCTTTATTCCTGTCCATTTCTCCTGCATCTTAATATGTGGCCTTGTTAGGAGATGATCAATGATATTCTCTTCACCTGTGACTGGTCATAATGTTTTTGCTCATCAGTGTGTATATACAGTACTGTGCAAAAGTATTAGGCATGTTAATCCCCCCCCCCCCCCCAAAAAAAATGGTTTTAAGTCAGTTATTTCTATCTTTTGCTGTAGTGTGTCAGTAGGAAATATCAGTTTACAACCTTCCTGCAAAGCTTCCTGAAAAACTATGTGCAAGTGTACCTGGACAAAAGCTGTTTTAAACGCAAAGGGTCGTTACACCAAATACTGATCTGAATTAGTTAATAGAAGTTAAATCATAAATAAATTCAATTTGTGATTTTATTTTTGAAAGCATTCTCACTTTACAGCATTTTAACACAAGTGCCAGTGCTTTTCACAGTCCTGTAGCTTTGCAGGAAGGTTTCTTCAAGCATCTCGGAGACGTTCCCGCAGTTCTTCTGGATTTAGTCTGTCTCAGTTTCTTCTGTTTCTTCATGTAATCACAGACGGACTCGATGATGGTGAGATCAGATCAGACCGGCTGCTGTCAGACTCCTTGTGCATTCACAAATCTCACTGGATTATTACAATTAATGGCAAAAAGAATGTTTGGAAATGTAAACTGATATTTACTACTGACACACTACAGCAAAAGATAGAAATAACTGACTTATAGGAGAACTCCGGTCAATTTTAACATTGAGCTCATTTTTTTGTACATTTGGAGTGCTGTCAATACAGAAAACAACGACAAAAATCGGTGTTGCCTACACCGTGTTATCCTCTTTTTAAAATTTGCACCCTGTTGACTTCAATGGGGCAAGTTTTAAACCTGCTTTTAGCCTCTTAACATCCTTGATGTGTCATTACAAGTGCACAGCCAATGTGAGTGATTCCTTTAGAGTGAACACGGGTGAATCTGACTGCAGTAGATGTGAAAGATATTAATAAAAATGATATTTATTCAGCCAGCGCACATACCTGTATTTACATCCTGTTTTCGGTTGAAGTCCACAGTAGTCGATTGCCGAGTTCACGCGCATGATCGTACGTACTAAAACAATGCGCGTGAACTCGACAATCGACTACTATGGACTTTGACCGAAAACAGGATGTAAATACAGGTATTTGCGCTGGCTGAATAAATATCATTTTTATCCATTTCTTTCACATCTACTGCAGTCAGATTCACCCGCGTTCACTCTGAAGGAATCACTCACATGACCTGTGCACTTGTAATGACACATCAAGGATGTTAAGAGGCTAAAAGCAGGTTTAAAACTTGCCCCATTGAAGTCAACAGGGTGCAAATTTTAAAAAGAGGATAACACGGTGTAGGCAACACCGATTTTTGTCGTTGTTCTCTGTACTGACAGCACTCCAAATGTACAAAAAAATGAGCTCAATGTTAAAATTGACCGGAGTTCTCCTTTAAAACCATTTTTTGGGTGGTGGGGGTGGGGGTGGGGGGGTATTAACATGCCTAAGACTTTTGCACAGTACTGTATATTTATTTGCTTGTTGACTTTTTTTCTATACCTGTGCAGGTCAGAAGATCAGTCCTGATGGAAAGGCAAAGATCCAGCTCCAGCTGGTTCTGCACAGCGGAGAAAGCACCACCTTTCATTTCGCCAATGAGAGCACAGCAATGAAGGACAGAGACGCCATCAAAGAACTGCTACAGCAGCTCCTGCCCAAGTTCAAGAAGAAAGCCAATAAAGAGCTGGAGGAGAAGAACAGGTAGAGTTGCATCTCTTTTGCCTTCATTAGATTATTGTGTCACTATAACATCAGCAAATTGGCCACCTAATCGGTGTTGGTTGACCTCCAGCTGATGCTTTATGTTTCAGGATGTTGCAGGAAGACCCTGTTCTGTTCCAGCTCTATAAGGATTTAGTGGTGAGTCAGGTGATCAGCGCTGAGGAGTTCTGGGCCAATCGGATGAGCCTGAATTCTGTGGAGCACTCCCTCGCCAACAACAAACAACAGGAAGTGGGCATCTCTGCTGCCTTCCTGGTGAGTTTAAACGCATCACAAGGCTAGCAGTTTAAAATCGGCATGAAACTAAATTTGCGATAGTCTTTTCTTCCCTATTGTGATATATACCCAAGGTAAATGGCATCTGGAATGAGAAAAAAAAATGTAGGGACTCTGGAATTGATTGGATTGTAGGAAGTTGGGCGTTGCTAACTATATTGACGCAGATCTGAATGTCAGATTGCGGTGCGTTGTGGAGGATGTTTAGTCCCACCCTCCGCCGAGACGCACGTCATGAAGAGAACAGATGTCTTTTGGAGGTTAACGTTTTTTTCATTTACATTTATGCATTTGGCAGATGCTTTAATCCAAAGCGACTTACATTGCATTTCAAGGCACAACATTAACATTCTTATCAGTTCTTGCTTTCCCTGGGAATCGAACCCATGACCTTGGTGTTGCAAGCGCCAACGCTCTTTTGAGTTTTTGATTAAAGATTATGAATGCACATGAATTAAAAAAAATAATAATGATGTGCACGGATAAATCATTTATAATAATCATCGTGATTTAACAATATTTTAGTTTTATCTGTTTTTCTTTCATTAACGCATTGTTTGTATAATTGTATGTTTTTATCCTGTTTCTATTTTGTGAAGCGCTTTGAGATGCTACTTTTAAAGGCGATATAGAAAATAAAGTTTATTATTATTATTGTAATGTAAATTCACCTCATGATCATGTCATCGTGGTTACAGGCTGACATCAGACCACAGACAGACGGATGCAACGGCCTGCGGTACAACCTGACCTCTGACATCATCGAGTCGATCTTCAGAACTTACCCTACAGGTGAGAGATGTGATTAAGATCAGCATAGGCCACTTCCTTCTAAGTCGGTATCTCAACTGATATTGATACTTGATATAAGAAAGAAAAAAGTTGTGCCTAGGTAAAACATAATTATGAGAGAAAAGTCATAATTTCTACATAAAATTTGTCATAATTATGGCTTTTTGTCAAGTTTCAACTTATGTCATAATTATTACTTTATCATATTCTCATAATTATGGCATTTTCCCCTCATAATTACATCTTTTTGTCTTAAGTAAATCATAATTATTAGATAAAAGTTCTACATAAAATGTCAATTATGACAGAAAACGTTTTTCCGACGGATACATCTAATAAATGTTAGAATTTGACAAAAAGATGGTCAAATCAATCATAACAAATGTCGTTTACATATAGCAGCCTTAAAGGTATAGTACCCCTCAAAAAAGTAGTGAAATATTTAGAATTTATAACTGTTTTGAGACTTTAGGGACAAATAAAATGCCATGAAAGTGTCGAATATGACCCTTTTCTGTCTCTCTTTGTCTTTGATTGCAGTCAAGCAGAAATATGCCGAGAACGTTCCTCACAACATGACGGAGAAGGAGTTCTGGACGCGGTTCTTTCAGTCTCATTACTTCCACAGGGACCGGATCAACACGGGCCAGCAGGACATCTTCTCCGAGTGTGCCAAACAGGATGAGAAGGGTACTGTGTCTGTGAAATCTTTATGTAGTTTTGAGATCGCATATACAGTACAGGTCAAAAGTTTGGAAACATTACTATTTTTAATGTTTTTGAAAGAAGTTTCTTCTGCTCATCAAGCCTGCATTTATTTGATCAAAAATACAGAAAAAAACTGTAATATTGTGAAATATTATTACAACTTAAAATAATAGTTTTCTATTTGAATATACTTTAAAAAATAATTTATGCCTGTGATGCAAAGCTGAATTTTCAGGATCATTCCTCCAGTCTATCACATGATCCTTCAGAAATCACTTTAATATTCTGATTTATTATGAGTGTTGGAAACAGTTCTGCTGCCTAATATATTTGATGAATAAAAGGTTAAAAAGAACTGCATTTATTCAAAATAAAAAAATATTTTCTAATAATATAAATCTTCTTTACTATCACTTTTTATCAATTTAACACATCCTTGCTGAATAAAAGTATTGATTTATTTCAAAAAAGAAAGAAAAAAAATGACTGACCCCAAATTACTGACCAGTCGTGTGTATTGCTGTTACAAAAGATTTCTGTTTTTAAAAAATTTGCTTTTTTAAATTTTTTTAAATTTTTTTTTTTTACTTTTTATTTATCAAAGTATCCTAAAAAAGTATCACAGGTTATGAAAAAAATATTAAGCAGCAGAACTGTTTCCAACTTTGATAATGAATCATCATATTAGAGTGATTTCTAAAGGATCATGTGATAGACTGGAGGAATGATCCTGAAAATTCAGCTTTGCATCACAGAAATAAATGATAATTTAAGGTATAATAAATTGAAAACCAATTATTTTAAATTGTAATAATATATCACAATATTACATTTTTTTTCTGTATTTTTGATCAAATAAATGCAGGCTTGATGAGCAGAAGAAACTTCTTTCAAAAACATTAAAAACCAAACTTCTGACCTGTACTGTACTCTGCAGGAATCTCCCTTGGACTGTTGACTTCATCTGAGCGTGTTAAATCTGTCTATGTGTGAGTTGTATTCTGATGGAGTTTGTTTATTCGCATTTTTCAGGCCAGAAATCTATGGTGAACCAAGGAGTGAAGAACCCAATGGTGGATCTGCTTTCACTCGAGGATAAGACTTTAGATGAGGTGAGTGATGTTAGACTTTAAATGACAGTTCCTCTCCATGTAGGATTGCTTGGTGAAACTGGTCCTCTCTGTGTTTCTCTGAAGGGTTACGGCACAGCTAAAGTTCCCACTACATCAAACCCCTCAAACAAATCACTGAGAGAAAACAGCAACTCCGCCATAATCAAACGCTTCAACCACCACAGTGCCATGGTGCTGGCGGCCGGCCTTCGCAGAGCGTAAGCGACTCAGCAGCGAGTGTGGGTGTTTGAATGTGTTTGCATGTGTTTAATATTCTGTGTGTGTGTTATATAGGGACGCTCCCAGTGATCAAGCCAGTGAGACCAGCAGCACTGATGGGAACTCCAGAGATTCAGATTTCTTTCAGCCGCCACTCAAAAAGGTGAAACGCCACTCGAGGTTGTGCATTACAAGGATTTTACCAGGGTTAATGGATGTTGTTAGGCACGACACAAAGCAGACCCCTCTGGATGTAGCAAAATCACTGTAGCTTTATAAATACAATTATTATATATGATAATAATTACATTTTAAATGTAACAATTATCAATATTTTTCGAAATCATGCTTAGGTAAATCATAATTATGAGATGAGTCATAATTTCTACATGAAGAGTTTTTGTCATAATTATAACTTTTTGTCAAAGTTTCAACTTTTTATCATAATTATATATATATATATATATATATATATATATATATATATATATATAAAATATATAAAAAATAGTTTTTTAATCTCATAATTCCATCTTTTTGTCATAATTTCATCTTTATATGTCATTGAGTTTTTTTTTATCTCATAGTCTCAATTTATGGTTTCGACCCCTAATCTTTAAGCCATCATTTAAATTTTTTGTCTAACAATTATGACTTTTGATAATTATCCACATTTTGGAACAATCCATTTAAAAAAAAAGTGTGTATATATGGGTCAATGACGTGACGGGTCATTTTTTTTGTCCAAAGGCCTTAATAATAATAAAAAAACAAATATATAACATCCAAAGTATGTAAGGTAGTACAACTTGATCTCTTTTACTGAATCCAAACGGTTTTAATTATATTTTACTACATATAAAGGTATTTTAAAGATTTTGAAGTGTCAAAAGGTCATTCGGTAAAACCGATATAGTAAATATTTAAATGGAATAATATTGTTTTTAATAACTAAAGGAAGTACAATAATACAAATATAAAGCAGATAAGGCTCTTTTTTTTACATTGCCCCTTTTCTCCTTTCCCTGTGCAATGTTTTACTTGAATATGTTGGAGTGTTTAGAGTAGTCCAATAAATGATTACATTTATGAGATCAGTGATAATTTTATTTAATATTTCTTCCATGGTACACACTATATACTATCTCAACATCAATGTCAAATCAGTTTTTAACTTTCAAATCAGTGGTTAAACCGAATGACCATCTTGTAAAAAAATTTTCCATCTTGTAAAAAATGACAAAAAACAGTGTTAATTGATTGTACAAACCACAAAATCTTAAACTAAAAAAACTAAGTAAACTAAAAAATGGTTTATGTGTGTATATATGTAAGTGTATATATATATATATATATATATATATACAAATGTATTATACAATAAGATTTTATCTAATTAAAAGTATCAATTGTTAAGGACATATTAGTATTTTTACCATGAATAACACTAGATTCTCATGTTTTTTCATGGCTCTTCAGGTGAAATTACAGGAAGCCATTGAATATGATGACCTTCAGGGTGAGACTGTGCGTAAGACCATCGCTCTGAACCTGAAGAAATCAGACAGGTAAACACCCAGCGCCTTTATCCTGTATCTGCCAGACACCGTGTAGATGTTTGGATAATCTACAGATCTTTATATTAAGTATTTTGTTTTGTTTTGTTTGTTCCTGTAAGATATTCCCATGGCCCGACTCCTCTGCAGTCGCAGCATTACACCACCAGTCAGGACATTATGAACTCCATCAGCATTATCCAGCAGGAGATGAGGAGCTATAAACCCCGCCTGACGCAGGTACACCAGTGAGAGGTAGATGTGGATCTGTGGGTAAAAGTTTGAAACTTGCATTCAAGACTGTGTTTTATTTTCTGGCCTGTTTTAGGTGATGTCAAGCAGTGCGGCGAGCTCCGCCATCACAGCGCTGTCACCTGGAGGAGTTCTGATGCAGGGCGGAGGCCAACAGACCATTAACCGTCAGTGTTTGACCTCACACTGTCTATTCATCCCAATATAATAATATTAAATGTACCCGCCTCAGCTGAGACTTTAATGCACTCTGCTACTGCGAGGAGTTTAAACCAGGCATTTTAAGTCTATGTACTGTCCATTAACTTGATCTATTCTTTCTTTGTGTTTATTTATATAGAATTAGTGCCCACTGATGTTCAGGGCGAGCTGAAGCACTTATACACGGCCGCTGGAGAGCTGCTCCGACACTTCTGGTCCTGTTTCCCCGTCAGCACTCCTTTCCTGGAGGAGAAGGTCAAGGAGTACACCTGCAATTACTTCAGATTAAAATATTTCCAAATAGAAATAAGGAAGTAGCATATTTTTATAAACACAAGGAATGCAAAAAGTGCTGTAACTTCAGGATCTCTGTGCTCTTTGGGTGTAGGGATGCTTCCACTCATAAGAAAAACAATCCAAGGCACTCGATTAATTCGACAAGTGTTTCTTGAAAAAGTACATAACTCGTAGACCGTTTGTCCTAGACTCAAGTGTCTTACACCGCTGTGATCCCTGACTCAAGGTGGACGAAATGTGTATCTCCAATTTCGATTTAGGCAGGGAAAATGTTCTGCTATATCGAATTTTGTCCAAAACCTACTTTTGCAAACTAGTCCCTGGTTTTTCGCCCGATCGGAACCAAACCAGTCTAAGACAATTCTCTGGACTCTCTAGATCAATAATTATCGAAAAAAAAGTTGAACTTTTGCATTTGGGTGGCTGTAACAGGGTCATTTAGAAAAGAGGCGTGACAAAATACACTCAAAAGCCTATAAATCCTAAAGGAAAACTCAGAACTTCATAAAAAGTGACGAGCATAATGTGTCATAACATGGTGAAGAAGCATGCAGAGTTTCATGGAAATTGGACCATAGGTGGCGCTATAACTGGCAAAAAGCTTCCATTCTTATTAGGGGTTCAAGCATGAAATGTTTTTAAAATCTAAGCCATGAAAAAATAAAGGCTTAATCGAGTGCCTTAGTATATTTTTATACTTTTATTGTTTTTTTTGCAACATGATTTGTTTGATCTGTCCCTCCTTCCTGCACACAGGTGGTAAAGATGAAATCTAACCTGGAGAGATTCCAGTTGACGAAGCTCCGCCCCTTTCAAGAGAAGATCCAACGGCAGTATTTGAGCACTAACGTAAGGCCACGCCCCTGACCACACCCCCTCCATTCACTGTAATTGCTTCTCTGAATACTGCTTAGAGGACACATGAATAATTAATGCTTTTCACAATTTACCATTTCCATAATTGTGTGGAAAAACTGGTTCAGGATAGAGTGTTGTTTAACCCTCTTATATGAACACAAATAATGTGGACATGATTAGACAATTCTAAATGGTCTTAAAAAATAGTCACACTTGTGATCTTTGTGGTCAATGGCCGCCATAGGAAGTGAATGGCAAATTTTAAAACCCAGCTATATATTTTTAATAGGGGTGTAACGATACCCTCATGTCACGATTCGATACTGACCTCACGATACGATATTATTGCGATACTCCAAGACATACAATAAAAGGTTAACAAAAAATGTACTGTTTATTAAACTGGCAAATTTGATATTACATTGTGTGTGTAAATGAATATTCTTGGACTTAGTGCTGAAACCCAAAGCACAGGACAATAGAGACACCAGAATGAAAATATTCATGATTCTGAAGCTGAAAATACAGAGTTATTTTAGACGAATATGTTTCTCTGTTACTGACTAGATACATTTAAAATAATGTAGGCCACTTTTTTACACAGATATTCCCCTATTGCATTATTATACATTATATTCAACATTATATATAATATTTTAATGTAGTACTGACACTAAAACTCTGAAAACTTTCATTTTTTCTCACATAGTAATTTTTATTTTGGGTGAACTATTCACGATACATATTGTCACTATTCACGATACATATTGTTGCATTTTTGTATTGCGATATATTCTGACACAATATATTGTTACACCCCTAATTTTTAATGCATAAAGACTATTTATATATTTTATGACATTATATAGAAATAAATGGTGCATAGTTTATAGTGAACACTCTAGGTGAGGTCCATGAAATCCCCTCAAAATATAAAATATTCAATAATTAATATTTTTGCAACAAATTATAGTACATTCCTTTCATTAAGAAAAGTAACTGCCGAGCTTAAGTGAAGAGTACCAGAAATAAGTTACAGTAAAGCACCTACAACGAAAGTCAATCTGGAAAGATATTTTGGAGGGTTTAGTCAAGTCACCTTTATTTCTATAACGCTTTATACAATACAGATTGTTTCAAACTCAAAGCAGCTTTACAGGCATAAACAGGAAAATAATGATTTAATGATGCAAACAGAGTTCAATTCTGCTGTAAAGCAGCTCTTAAAAGATAAGATGCGATATGTTGCACACAATTGTTCAACATATACTTTTGTTAAACTACACAATTTAATTCTTCCTTGCTAAAATGTATGTTATTTGAGGTTTAAGGTGTCTATAATTTCCAGTGTGACTCCTGTATTTGGATTTTTCCATATATAAAGTGTTTTGTTCATATAATGTGACATTTTAAGAGGTTTTAAAGGAGAACTCCGGTCAATTTTAACATTGAGCTCATTTTTTTGTACATTTGGAGTGCTGTCAATACAGAGAACAACGACAAAAATCGGTGTTGCCTACACCATGTTATCCTCTTTTTAAAATTTGCACCCTGTTGACTTCAATGGGGCAAGTTTTAAACCTGCTTTTAGCCTCTTAACATCCTTGATGTGTCATTACAAGTGCACAGGTCATGTGAGTGATTCCTTCAGAGTGAACACGGGTGAATCTGACTGCAGTAGATGTGAAAGATATTAATAAAAGTGATGTTTATTTAGCCAGCGCTCATACCTGTATTTACATCCTGTTTTCGGTCGAAGTCCATAGTAATCGATTGTCGAGTTCACGCGCATTGGTTTAGTACCTATGATCACGCGTGTGAACTCGACAATCGATTACTATGGACTTTGACCGAAAACAGGATGTAAATACAGGTATGTGCGCTGGCTGAATAAATATCATTTTTATCCATATCTTTCACATCTACTGCAGTCAGATTCACCCGTGTTCACTCAGAAGGAATCACTCACATGACCTGTGCACTTGTAATGACACATCAAGGATGTTTAGAGGCTAAAAGCAGGTTTAAAACTTGCCCCATTGAAGTCAACAGGGTGCAAATTTTAAAAAGAGAATAACACGATGTAGGCAACACCGATTTTTGTCGTTGTTCTCTGTATTGACAGCACTCCAAATTTACAAAAAAATGAGCTCAATGTTAAAATTGACCGGAGTTCTCCTTTAAGGGCATTTTTAAATATTCTGATGCACTTACAGTGGAACTACATAGTAATTTCCTGTGTTTTCTGATTGCAAAAGCTAACGGGCCACCTGGAGGAAATGCTTCAGGCTGCGTACAACAAGTTCCAAGCCTGGCAAACGCGCAGAATGATGAGAAAAACCTGAGGAGACTGTGAGAAAAAGATGAAAGACATAAAAGACTCTGGGTGAATTTAAAGAAAAGGGAGAGGAACAAAGACACACTCTCCCAGCTTGGGCCGACTGGGGCCTGATGGGCGGATTTTCCAGCCAATCAGAGCTGGAGGTGCTAGTGAGCACGTCTGCCTGGGGGAGGGGCTTGAAGAGAGCAAATTCTGTCATCTTATTGGTCCACTTGGAGGTGGGCTGCGCCAGTCAGAAATAACTGTATTATTATGTACTTCTCTCTTTTATTTTGTTCGTTCCGTTCCGTTTTTTGCCTTTCCCGTTTTTTTTTTTTTTTTCTTCAGTGGATAATTTCATTTCCTAGGTAAGATGTGAAATTTTAACAGAGTTGTATTTCTACAATGACCAAACTTGGCTCAATAATACCATGGAAAGATCTCAGGAACTTATAACGTTTAATGCAAAGGACTCGGTTTGAGGGAAAAGCTTTTAAGTCAAGGATAAGGAGGACTCTTTACAAATCGGATATTGCAATCCAGATCGAATCCCCCAAGACTTGAGGCTGATTGGGAATCAGTCGCTCAAGACATGCCAAGGGGAGGGGTATAGCAATACTGTAATAATAAGAGTAATAATAATTTCTATGTAGTGCAATTACTGATCTGTGTGCCACAAACACGTGTACATGCTCATCCGCACTGCTTCATAATGTGCTCTCTAGCTGCACTGAGTTGTGTATGTTATTTCAAATAAAGTCAAGATTTAAACAATTAAACTGGTGTGTTTTATTAAAAGCGCTTCCTTAAAGTATTCAGTTAACCATCTGTGAGGAAGCTGTTATATTACAACATAAAACCCCTGAAGAGGAAACACTTTATTTGAATGTTTTCAGAGACAGGAATTGCATTTTGCACTGTTTTTCTCTTAACAAACACTACTTCCTTGTGGTGCTCAGTTTGAAAACCCTTTGTTAGACCAATACATCTATGTAAACATAGAACAACTGGCCACACACTTCTTCCAGACATGGTTTATAACGAATAATATCTGCTCAAACCAAATCGATCAGCTTAATGCAAAACAAAGATTTTGAGCAACTAAAAATTAAGATTCTGCACCGTTTCTACAGTAGGTCACTAACCATTTGCATCGTTAACTCTTTTTGTATTGGTCTCAGACTGTATACAGTAATCAATACTGTTGTAGGTTATATTCTCTTCTCATGATCCACCATACAGTTCAGTTAAGTCATTCTGTGCTTGCATTTGGTGATGGCTATCTTTATAATACAATTCCTACATCTCTATATGACTATGGCGCTTAAACACATTAATTACAAGGGCGTAAGATGTTTGAGGGTCGAGTCTTGGCTATTTTTGCTTGCTGGTGATGGAACAGGCTTTATTCTCCTGGGCGTCTCAAATATCAATCAATACCAACCAGAGACTTTAATGGACCAATGGACCCCAAACTACTGCTGGAACATCTACGCGTCTTTGAGAATCATTTGTTTGTAAAGCAGATATGTTCAAATAATACTTGAATGTTTTTTCATGCATGATTAGAAGATATATTAAGTTTTGCTATGAGTAAGTAAAGTTCCCTATGTATTTGATAGTAAGTGAGGTCCAAAGGCGCCAGAAATAGTTCCCCGGGCGAGTGTGAATCACTGCGCGTCACAATGAGTGGATCGCTATGGAGAAGTAGCGCCGGTCAGTTTTCAGTCAGCTGTCAAACACACTGCAGGAATTGCAGTGGCGAAAAGAAACACATGATCGTCACTTTACACACTAAATGATTAATTTTTTCTACATTTCTGGAGGTTTCGCAGATTTAAATGCGTCTGGATCTCAGGAGGAGGTAAAACACGAGTTTATACATCTTAATTCATGTTTAATACGTTATTGAAATGATATTTAGCAACTCAAATAAGTTCAACTTATTTATTTATAAAATAAATAACGTTTGAAAAATGTTTTTATTTTTATTTTTATATTGCCTTTAACGTTTAACGTAAATGATACAACTATGAATTTAAGGAAAGAATGACGAGGAGAAGTAGAAACTAAAACGTTGATTGTGAAAGTACCTAAATTTCCAGCTCAGGATCAACTATGACCTTAAACAAACTGTTTTTTTAAAGACAAAAACTCAAATAAAAATGTATTTATTCGATGTTTTTTGCTGTTTTGGCGAGTTTTAAACTCGGATCTCGTGATTGACAGTCATGCTAATCGGCTAACGCGGCGGTTTGATTTATAACTTCTAACTTTGAGATTCACCTTTAACGTTATAGTGTTTAATAAAATGAACTCTTGTAAATAGGCTATGTGTTCAAAACTAAGCGGAAGTGGTCAAATGTGTGTATATGTGTGAGAGAGTAAGCGTTTTGTCTTTTCTGCTGACTTTCAGATGTGTGAAAAACAAATAAAGAGAGTAAAAGTTCCCAAAAATAGATTATACATCACGTGTTTGTTGTATATTCGGTTAGTTTAAGCATTGCTTTATATCATATAGTTTATGTCTGTATATATCGTCCTTCAATGGAACTATTTTTGTGTGGAAAAGCAAAGGAAAATCACTGAAAAATAGAGGAGAGATGCGTGGTAGTCATGCTTTTTCAATTGAATTTCCCTGGAATCATATGACTCTGAGGAAGGCTGTGTCTCAACCTAGTGAGCTCACTGTGCTGCTGCCTATTGAGGGCTCATTTTTGGGCATAATCAGACTCTGAACGCACTTATGATGACCAAAAGTGCTGCTGTTTGAATGCTTGTGTACCTGGTAACAATGTTTGCATACATTTTTGTGATTGGTTGCTTGTTGAAACATGCCATGCATGCATAATCTGCCCAAAGTTGCTGTTTGGAATACACATATGATGCCTAAAAAAATGCATCTATGATATTACACCAAAATGCTGTCTAGTTAGACAAACATGCTGCATTTACTATTGATTCCCACTAAAAAGCCAATGTTATTGTTGTTTCCTCTCAGGCTGGTGCAGGATGATTCCTGTGGTTCCTGTGGAGTCCTGCACTCATGTCCTGGCAGAGTTTGACTGTCTGGACCCCCTCCTTTCCGCCCTGCGACTGGACTCGGGACGTATCAAAGTAACATACGCACTTACCTACTCAACTATTGTGAAAGAGTTGAAGTGTTTATTGGTACAGCTTTTATGGCAACTGTTATCCAAGCTGACCTGAATTGCGGTTGGTGGTGTTTACTTTTGAGGGAGCTTAATTAAACGTCTTTCAGATTTGATTTCATGCCATGAGAATAATAAAGAGGAATAATTTAATAGATGAATCGAACAAAACATGTTCGGGTCAAGTAGTTTCACCCTAAAACCAAAAGAAAAGAAAAAAGAGTTTCATTAAGAACATTACAATTTTTTGTATTTTTTTTGTATTGTGATATAAGAGATTATTAGAAATTAATACTTTTATTCATCAAAAAGCATTAAATTGATCAAATGTCACTGTGAAGAAATGTTTCAATGTTACAAAAGATTTCAATTTCATATAAATGCTGTTAAAGAATCCTGAAAAAATTACTTATATATATAGTTGCGATTTAAATGTTGCATGTAATATTTTAGAATTTCAATAATGAGGCTTATTTTATTGTTTCATTACGTTAATGACAACTGGGTGGCTTAATTGTCATTAAAATGATCTTCATAGCTATTTTCTGAAAATTCTGTCATTAATTACTCACCCTCATGTCGTTCCAAACGCGTAAGACTTTCGTTCATCTTCGGAACACAAATGAAGATATTTTTGATGAAATATGAGCAATTTCTGTCCCTCCATTGACAGCTACGCAACTACCACTTTGACACTTCAAAAAGTTCATAAAGAGATCGTGAAACTAATCCATATGATTTGAGCGGTTTAGTCCAAATTTTCTGAAGAGATTCGATCACTTTATATGATGAACAGATTGAATTTTCAATCTCTTTATGAACTTTTTGAAGTGTCAAAGGGTGCTTTCACATCTGTAGTTCGGTTCATTTGCTCCAGACCAAGGGCGAAAAATGATACATTGTAGCATTTTTCAGGCGTTTTGGTTCCTTTTCACACCACACTGATTGCTCTGGTCCGAATCAGTTTATGAGTTGATAAAACTAACCAAAATGCAGTCACGTGACAGCATCCACATCACTCGTTGGCCAGATGTGTCTTGAACGCATTCCCATAACTGCACTTCGATTGGTCAGAATTAACGTGCGTGAGAACTCCCAGAAGTAATCCGGCAGACAACACGCCGCTGTTTACTATGGAGAGACGACTGCGTGGGCTGATTGTATCCCTGGTCATATTTTATTATATAGTTTGTCTACACCACTTTAGACGAACAATAATATTTGAGAATGAAGCGAGGATATGCGGCTCGTAAATAATGTGTTAATGCACTGCACGTGGCGAAGGCGCATCGCAAGTCACTTCAGGAGGAGGCGTGCATTAATGTTACTAAACAGTGACATGCTCATCATCCAAAAAAAATTCCAATGATCCATCAGGTAATGTTGTGCCCTTTCTCTCTTGGTTGGGACATATGGTCATCAGACCAAATTTCTGTCAGGCTCCGCACCTCCTCACAACTCCAAGTTTGTCCGGGAGCTGCCATGCTTAAGGGGATAGTTCACTTTGAAATTAAATTTTGGTATGTTTTAGCTTACCTCAAGGGCATCCAAGATGTAGGTGTCTTTTTTTCCGCAGTAGTTTCAATTTTGATATTTTTAGGTCAAACCGTTCTTGTCTGTCAGTCATTTAATGCAGGTCTGTGGTCACTGTCTCAAAGAGCATGCACAGAGAAGTCCAAATTAAACAATTCCCCATCGTCCAAATTAAACAATTCCCCATCGTAAGTACACATTGATGGCCTAAGACACGAAACGAGCGGTTTGTGTGAGAAAACGAACAGTATTTATATCGTTTTTACCTCTTGTAACACACCCACGTCCAAGTGATCTGAGGGCGCGGGCGCATCCTGGTGTGTGACGTGTGCGCAGACTGGTGCATAGATATATACACTAGATGTCGCATTAAAGACATTAGTTGCAATGAACTGCCGTAGGCAAGGCGACATCTAGTGTATATCTATGCACCAGTCTGCGCACACGTCACACACCAGGAAGCGCCCGCGCCCTCAGATCTCTTGGACGTGGCTGTGTATTAGAGCTAAAAACGATATAAATACTGTTCGTTTTCTCACACAAACCGCTCGTTTCGTGTCTTAGGCCATCAATGTGTACTTACGATGGGGAATTGTTTAATTTGGACGATGGGGAATTGTTTTAATTTGGACTCTGTGCATGCTCTTTGAGACAGTGACCACAGACCTGCATTAAATGACTGACAGACAAGAACGGTTTGACCTAAAAATATCAAAATTGAAACTACTGCGGAAAAAAAGACACCTACATCTTGGATGCCCTTGAGGTAAGCTAAAACATACCAAAATTTAATTTCAAAGTGAACTATCCCTTTAAAGTGCAAACTGTCAACAAACATTTCTCCTCATCCCATAGTCACAGTGCAGCTGACTACGGCAACTGGTTTAGTCCAAAAATGCGCAGTTCTTTGGCAGTTGGTTCTGTTCAAGGTCGGATCAAGTCTCATCACAAACGAACTGCTCCAGAGTTCGTTTGAAAGCGTACCGAGACCTCCTCGAAGAGGGTTCGTTTGGTCCGCTTTTGGTACGCACCCGAGTGCGATTGCCGCATTCACACCTGCCCAAACGAACCGCACCAATGGGGAAAACGAACTCTAGTGCAGTTCAACCGAACTAAACGAGGCAGGTGTGAAAGCACCCAAAGTGGTAATTGCGTAGCTGTCAATCAGAAATCACACAGTTTGTGTTCAGAAGATGAACGAAAGTCTTACGGGTTTGGAACAACATGAGGGCGCGTAATTAATGACAGAATTTTCTTTTTTGGGTGAACGAACCCTTTAAGCGATCAATAATGTTATATTTAATTATTTCTATATTCAGGATGAGATATGACCTGTAGATTTTGTGAGATTCACTCTAATATCCTTCTCTCTCTGTCTGTGTCCCGCAGTGCACATGCCTCTCGGTGTCCAGAAAGTGGCTCGCTCTGGGCACGTCCTCCGGAGGACTTCACCTCATTCAGAGAGACGGCTGGAAGCAGAAACTCATCCTCACACACAAAGTACACACAGCCAACTCATTTCACAAGTTCCCCTTTTACACACTTAGTGACATAGAAATATCAGCAGTGTTGAAATGCTACTGTCCAATGTTATCAATTGTGTGTTTAGCTTTTGTGCAGTCTGCAATGGTGTATGCATGATGCGTTTGCTTCTTCCTGTGTTTTAGTGGCTCTGTGAAGTAGTTATTGATCACACAGTCATAGTAGTGATTCATTATTATTGTCGTCTATATTGGTATCATCTTTCACTTACATCATGCTCTGCTTTGACTGGTTTCTAAGTAGCAAGGAAACAGGAAGTGTTTACAGATGAGTGAAAATAGGGACATGTAAAAAAAAGTCCTGCTGATTTCTGGGATACATCACATCGAGAAACGTTAATGTCTCCGGATTAGGGTTGCAAAATTATGGGAATTTTCAAAGATGGAAACTTTCCATGGGAATTAATGGGAATTTAAGGGAAGTCAACTAGAGCAGTGCAGCACACTGAAAGTTTAGAGAGACGCACATGCTCGCAACGGGGCTTAGTCAATAATATCAATTTCAATAATATCAATAATATCAATAATAGCAAGTTCATATATCAATATTCTAACGAATAGAAATAACCTTAAATAATGTATCTATCCGTCTCTTATGTGTACAGTTAATTTCAGAGTGGACGCGCAAGCGGTTGCTGTGGGAATGAATATTTCCAAAATTCCCCATCTTAACTTCCCATGGAAATTTACCGGAAACTTTCCGCCCCTTTGCAACCCTACTCTGGATGCTCTTTAAAAAAAAAAAAGATTTATAATATCGGCCATAACAATTTTCGGAGTGAAAATGAAAGTGTTCATCACTAGCCGCGTTTCCATTACCCTTCAGATTGCGCAAATTGAAATTGGGATTTGAAAATGCGCCCAATGGAAACACGTCAATTTCGCAAAAACTCCCATATTTCGCAAAAAAAATGTTTTTACGCTCGCATGAGGAGGTTTTTCAGGCAATTCGAAACCGGAATTGTTCGCAAAACTGCAATGGAAACAGTTTTTCCACATTTACAGGTCACCTGACGTACATAAAAGTCGATCATTATTTAAAGATGACGCGGTGTGTTTAGTTTCTCGTTAAGACGAGATAGAGTTCTTTATTAAACTCATAAAAGACAAAAGTAATACGGGAATACAATACTGGATTCTAAACAACAAAGAAGTGCAACAATTATCAAGACCTTGAAGCAGAAATGAGAAACCTCATATGTGAAAGGGGTTTTCCTTGCCATTAATCCTTGGATAACACACACGTCTCCTTCGATTAATAATAACGGCTAGTGCAGTGGCTGCCTATATACGTAAACCAGAGGTGGACAGTAATAAAGTACATTTACTTGAGTACACTTTTTGTCTATCTGTACTTTACTTGAGTATTATTTTTTCTGGAAACTTTTTACTTTAACTTCACTACATTTGAAAGACAAATATCGTACTTTTTACTCCACTACAATTCTGTCAAAGTCCTTGAGCAGAAAGTAGTAACGTCAGACAGGGGATGATTTTGATTGCAACTTTTCAAATGAAAGTCAGGTTGACGTCAGAACCCGACTGATCTTGGTTTCTGACGTCAACCCACTTTTCATTTTCAACCACAATACAACATCTGTCCAACGTTGGAGATTAATGTCAATCTGGCGTTGGATTCTGACATCAACCTGATTTTCATTTTCAACGTTGGGTTTGGTCTTCTAAATGTGAATTTTGTCATTGTTCTGGTGCACACTAGCTTATAGATAACAGTAAGGCTATCATATTCATACTAAAAGCCAAAATACTTTAAATATGGCACTATTTGAGGGAACAGCCATTTGGGTGTCTTTTATATATATATATATATATATATATATATATATATAACAAAGCAACAAATATACTTTTTTTAATTATTATACACACTTATTTACAAAACACAATTTAAAAAATCTCTCACTGGGAGACATATGTGCAGAACATAGTTAAACACAATTAAATGGAACAAAATTTCGATAAAGAAAATAAATACAAATAAATGTAAAATAAAATAAATTAAGCAAAGGCACTTCAGTCCATAAGGCATGTCAAAGTTGTTCACATACATATATTGTCCTCAGTCTTCATATATTCTTAAAATAAAGTTACATGGAAGCTTTACAAGTTATAATGACAAATATTTTGAGACATCTTCACATAGAGAGTAAATGTTATCACTGGAGTCTTTCAGAAGTTTCAAAGAAGCAAAGTATTCCCTCAGTTCAATTTTAAACACCATTAGGGATGGATTTTTGTTTTGCCATTTACATTTATGAATATGGTATTTACCCATAATTGTTATGATATTGTACATTCTAAAAAGTTCCTTCGGAAGGTTTTCATTACCAAAAAGAATTTGCTCTAACTTTAATTGTGTAATTCTCTCCATTTTTGTTTCCAGCCAATTCATGACATCTTGCCAGAATATTTTTATCACTGAACAAGAGAAAAACAAATGTTCAATAGTTTCATCTTCCTGGGAACAGAACACACATGGCTCCACTTCAAAACCAAATCTCTTTTTAAGCATAGCTGCTGCTGGATAATATCCATTTATAATTTTGATTTTAGGAGGTATAGGCCATTTCATGAATTTGATGTATTTATTTGTTATTTTGTCATCATAATGCCTTATTTTTATATTTTGGTCAAAATCATGAAATAGTTTACATTTGAATATTTTGCTAATACAATTATTGTAAAATTTTTTGGTTTAGTTGCAGTTTAGGCAAATTTATTTGACTTTTGGAATAATGTAAATGGTTTTGTATCATCTTTAATAGGGCTATTGGTATTGCTTTACATACCTTATTATAATCCCTTATTAGCCATTTGGGTGTCTGAAACCACAATAGTTTTTTATCGGCATTTAGAAAATATCGCACATTTTTTGCGCAAATCTGTAATGTAAACGTGGCTAGTGTGTATCTTCTTTGTCTTTATTTAGGAGGGCTCAATCACGCAGGTCTCATGCTGCCCCCATGATGAGGACTTTATCGCTGTAGCAACAAGGTAATTCATCTTCGCCACATTCACATGTGCTCCTGGTGTTTGTAGTTGACGATCTGGATGCGTTTGTTGTGTGTGTACGCCAGTCAGGGGTTGGTGGTGGTGTGGGAGCTGCACTTGGAGAGGCGTGGCCGTCCTGAGCGCGTGTGTGTGTCCTGGGAGCATCGCGGACAGACGGTAACATCTCTGTGCTGGGACACCGTGGCCCTCCGAGTGTTTGCTGGAGATGTCGGGGGGAAAGTGTCCTGCGTCCGGGCTGGGTCGGCAAAACTCGGGAAGGTATAAGAAAACCTTTTCCACGTGTTCATACTGATCCCAAATTTTGAACGGTAGTGTATTTTATTTAAATAACATTTAGTGATTTTGAATCTATGCTTGTTCAGTTCATCTTTATTAATTTCCCGAAGGCAATTTGGTTGCAGCATACAAGCATTCACATAAGACAAAGCCATTCACACACACACTACACACACACACAAAAAAAAACGTACTAATCGGAGCTTGTGTGTTTGTTTGTGGTTTGGTTTTGCTTCCAAACAGGGCTCTGCGTTTGTGATGTTCCCAGTTCAGACCATCACCACTGTGGATTCGCGTGTCGTTCAGCTGGGATACACAGACGGACACTTGATGGTCTCGTCTCTCAGCCGCTGCTACCTGTGTGACACCGAGAGGTGTGTGTGTTGGCAGGAAACATAGGACAGCACGTCCCTTTACCTGCAATTAGTTTAAAAAACTATTTGTTCACTTTGAATTCTTGACGCAAATGTATGAAAGGTATGAATTGGGCTCTTTATTTATCATATCAAACATTGATATCACATTTTCCCCATGTCCTCAGACCATAACTTAGATTAAATGTTTATCAAATGTAAAAAAAAGAAAACATTTCTTGATTTGTTTTCGGGGTCTGCTAAAATAGGTTTTCATACTTGAATGTTCAAGAAACACATTATTTTTTCCCAAATTCTCCTTTGTTGCTGCTCCTCTCTTCCCAGCCCCTCCTTCTGAAAAGCACAGTGTGCTTTGATTGGTCGGGCTGGATCAGTGTGTTGTGATTGGCCCCTTACCATAACCTCCAGTTTCCACACACTACTAACTTACTCAACCAGGCCCCGCCCCTTTATTCTGCGTATTAATAATTCTAATGAGGAATTTTGTGACGTGTTTGTTCCCAGAAGAATGGAGGAGTTTCAGGGAGTTCAGAAACACTGACACTGATATAGAGAAGAACTCCCGCTGGAGGGACTTTGTAACTTTGCAGACCTTCTCCATGCTCAAACAGCAACATTACACATTAAAGAAAGATGAAAATGTAAAACAAAAGCGCAATAGGACCCTTTTAATGCATACACATACATTCAAGAAATAAATTCAGTCTGTTCCTGTCTCTCTTTCTCTCAGGGAGAAGTTCTGGCGTGTGGGTAATAAAGAGCGAGACGGAGAGTTTGGGGCGTGTTTTCTCCTGCAGGGTCCGCGGGGTCAGGGGGGTCAGGGGGGTCAGGGGGGGGGTCCTCCTGCCCTGCTGTACTGCGCCCGGCCCGGCTCACGCATATGGGAGTCCAGCTTCAGTGGAGAAGTCCTGAGCACACACCAGTTCAAACAGCTGCTGGCCTGCCCACCGCTGCCCCTCGTCTCTTACAAGTGTGTGTTTGTGTGTTTAACACTTACTTGTGACATTATCTTAGTTCTGTATCTCCATTCTTTTTCTCTCATTACATTTTTGTTGTGTATTTTTACGTCTTGTGTTCAGGAATGAGCCTCATTTCAATCCCGCACAGACGAGTCCACAGTCTCTGGCTTTCCCAAGACTCCTTCAGTTTGGGTAACCACTCCTTGTATTAAAATAACACATGACCTCTTTGGTAAAGACACAGTATTTCATATATGCTGTGTGTATTATGATTACAAAGATAACGTCTCAGGTTTGAAAGGGTTTTGGTGTTAATTTTTGACTTTTTGTGTTTCTTAGTGATCAAAATCTGATCACCTGGACGGATTCTGCCATTTACATCTTCACACCTCACAGTGGCCAGGTTCTGCTGTGGACAGAGGTCAAAGGTGAGAGGTCATGAAAGTGACGCATGCACAAAAGTATATCCACTCCAAACATATTTTTTTTAAATATTTTATGATGATATAGCTCATGGGTCTTTATCTGTCTTCCAAAACATATTTATTATAAATTAATTAACTATTAATTAACTATATTAATTAAATTACATAACTATTAATTAAAATTAATAGTTATATAATTATGGTAATAAATAAATATTAATAATATAAAATCAACCCAATTGACATAAAACATAATATATTAAAAATGTATGGAAAAAAGTCATTTATTTTTTTGTTATTTTCAAAATTGTATTTTTTATGCATGTATTATTTTTAGATTTTTTTACTAATATATATATATAATTTTTAATAAAAAATAAATTCATTTTGAATATTTAAAAAATATATATTGTATGACCATTTTGATCGTTTTACGGCACTTGGATCCACATCTGTCTTCCTCCCTCTATAGATGTGGTGGAGATTTCAGTTTTCCGTAACGAGATATTTTGTCTCCATGGTGACGGGCGTTTGTCTCACCTGTTGCTGGTGTCACCTGATCGCTGTGTGGAGCGGCTGATGAAGAGGGAGAACTGGACGCTCGCCGCCACCGTCTGCTGCATGTTTCAGCATGCCGTTATTACATCCAGGGTACGCATTTATACTACATGCTGTTTTACATACTAGTTTAAATGCCCCCTGAAATCTAAATGTACGTTTTTTAGCTTTTAGTGTGAATATGTTAGCCTTAAGGTTATGAATAAGCTGCTGTGTTCCAAAACAATGACAAAATTCACATTTAGTCAAGTCAAGCCAAGTCAAGTATATTTGTATAGCGCTTTTCACAATACAGATTGTATCAAAGCAGCTTCACAGTATTAAATCAAAATAACACAACAAGGTTTGGTTCTAGTGGAAAAAACGTCCACGTTTGGTAAGGCTGATCAATAGTATTATTGATTGATTAAATTAAATTAAATATCCCCAACTGAGCAAGCCAAAGGCAACAGTGGCAAGGAACCGAAAAACTCCATCAGGTGACCTAATGGTGACCTAAAACTCCATCAGGTGACCTAATGGAGAAAAAAATAAACCTTGGTAGAACCCAGGCTCAGTCCGGGGTGAGATATTTATGAGATATAAGCATTCAAAATAAGCATTTTGTCGGAAATCTCTCACTTCCGACAAAATGGATCACTGATTTATATGACATCACCGTGGACTTCATCTTCTGTCCAATCAAATGCTCTCTAGAATCTAAAGCTCCGCCCCCTATGCTATAAATACCACCTGGCCAAAGCGACCGTTGACATGTCACAAAGCAATATGGGCTGGAGATGTGAGTTCGGTTGCTCAAACGCTCGAGTTTTATTCCGTTTTCCAACTGTACGTTGGTTAAGAATGAAATGGCTAGAATTTATTCACATTTCTACTATTGAATCCAACGTATCGTCAGCGCTCGGATTCGCTTCCATGGTGCTGTGAAGTACGACTTGCAGTCTGTGAGGTGAACTAAACGCTATTGGATATTTTGAAAGGGGGGAGGGGCCAATTCAGTATGTCCTGGGCTGCGTTCAGCCCGACAAAACGTTGCACAACGTTTTTTAAACAGAAGCGGTGATGTGTTGAACACACTGTTCTGATGACGCGAGAGTTGCAACTATGGCAGCTGAGAAGGCCATTCTTTGTGAAGAATTTTCGGAGCCTGATGAAGTCAGTATAAATATGTGTTTAATACTACAAAATATGCCCGATGTTACAGTTACTGCACTTGCCGCCCAGAACAAAAGAGAACATCCCAATCGAGTGAAGGGATTTGCTGAAACTGAAATGGAAGCACACATCTTCCTAATTCAGACTAAAACACATCTATTTAGCCTCACATACTGACTTTATTTGTAGTTCATACTGTTTTAATACCCTGTATTTTCTTTCTCATTTTTAGGAAAAGCACTTAATTACCATTGTTTATTTCTATACCAAATGTCATACACTTGCAATGAAGCTAAAAATATAAACAACTACATCATTATGTTGATATCCTATATATTTGTACAATAAAACTTACGACAAACATGTCTTCTAATATCCTCAGTTGTTGCGCATACCGAGCTGCATCGAACACATTTGTAAATGACTTTCCTTGAACCCATTGTGCGAGTTCACTTTAATACCGTGTGCTTTATATACATGTTGCTGCTGATTGGACTGCAGTTCTGACACACCCACCAAACAAGAGAAAACGTATCTCAAACCCCATTGCACACCGGTGCACGCCGTTTCCAGGAAACACGTTCACGTTGACGTTCAACCCGGAAACCGTAGCAAAACGTTGCGCACCGTTTTGAACTTAAACGTGCCCCCAGCTTAGCTTCCTGTTTCAGTGGAAATTACGTCAAACAAAGCTGCTTGTTCCAAGGCACTTCAGTGGGCTTTTTAAGAAAGAGGTAGTATGTACTGTTCAGTGTGCTTTAAATATTACGCTAGTGCTCCATTCCAAAAATAGTCTCTCTCTTTTGCATTTCTTCAGGCCAGGAAGTCCCTCCCCATTGATCGACTGGAGCATCTCAAGGCTCAGCTAAACTCCGCCTCCCAACAGCAGCTGATTGGTCAGCTGGAGGAAGTGATCAGCAAACTGGAGCCACTGGACTCGGCCTGCAGCAGCCGCAGGAGCAGCATTTCCTCGCACGTGAGTGCAAAAACACACAGATATTATGTATAGAGACACATTTTTAAAATACTAAATGACTCTTCCTGCGCAGGAGAGCTTTAACGTTCTGGACTGCGGCATCTACCGCGTCATCAGCCGAAGAGGCAGCCAATCAGATGATGACACCAACTCCCTCGCCAACCAATCGATGCTTGAGGAGGAGCGGCTGAAGGAGTTCAATTTCACTGAGGAAGAGCAGGTGGACAATGGTGAGACAGAGAGATCGATTTCAAACCTAAAAGGGAATTAGTAAGAGTTCGGCTCTCTCAGTGGGAATTCCTTGTCCGAATACAAGAATACAGAAAGGGACTTTCTTCAACACATAACTATTTTGCTTGTAAAACTACATAGAAACTGTAACACTGTGTCTTAAAGCAACCAATTTTCATTAAATTGACATATTTCAGAGTGAGCAAGGATATTCAGCAAGATATAAAAATGTGAAGTGGGACTTCATTTTATTTACTGTGACATCAGCCATGAAGGAAAGCCATTTTAGAGGCAGAGCATACCCTTATTTTGCATTTGAAGTAACATGCATGGATGAATCATGGAGAATAATAACACCAGGAACATGTATTAAGATAGTAAATAAGTTTAATTTTCGCATCTTCACTGAAAGCATCAAAAAACTACATTATGCAACAAACTCAGCCAATCAGAATTGATCTTTAATAACAATTTTGATGTTCAATAAAGGGAACCAATGTGATTTAACTGCGTGCAGAGCTATCAACCAAAAAAACAAAGTTTACACTTATGACAAAAAATATATAATTATTTGTGAATTTTTAAATGGTTTTATAGTATTAATTGTATGTCAGTGTGTTGTATGTCAAATATTTTGCAATAAAATACACTAAAACATCAGTGAGCAGCAGTTTAATCATTTATCTGGTGTTTTGCACACTTAGATTATTTTTTTCTGATCAGTATTCTAGCTGACCTTCGTCATGTGATGAATCAGTTAATATCTGCTTTATTCAATGCTTTCGCCTAGTTGTTTCCACATCTTCTGACTTCTTCTCATTCTCTTCATTCATCTCTCTATCATTTCAACTCCTCCTTTTGCTGTCCTGAAGACTCTCAGTCTGTGCGTGGAGAGGGCGACAGGTCAGACCTCGGCTTGCAGTTTCTGCCTCTTACTTTCCGCTCAAAGCCCCCACGAGTGGCCCTGCAGGCTGTTCGAGACAGGTACGCACACACACTTAAGCTTCTGACCACATAAATTCCCCTTATATTTCATTGTAATTTCATTTCCTCTTTAATTTCACACCAGACACAGTCTGATTGGCTGGGTCGTAAGGAAGCTCTAATGCTTATTAAAATGCAGCTGCTGATACCCAGGGTATTTTTAAAACTGTGACTTCCTGTTTTGTCGTTGTGTCACATATGTCCTTGACACATTGTCTCATTTTAAGCTGATGCGCATGATTGGCGAGGTTACCAACTATTTCTCCTTCTCTTTGTTTTTAATGTATGCAGACGTTGTTTATTTGAAAACCAGCTGCTTATGTTTTGGACTGTCATTGCTGATCTTGGTTATGATCATAGCGATTTATAATTGTAAATGTGTGTATGTCAGTGTCTCTAGCTTTGTGAAAAAGACGACCGAGAAGATCAACACGCTTCAGATGAACTCAGACCTATGGCCTCGGCCTGACCTCAGGGAAGGCGTTCAAGGAGAGGTCACGGCCACAGCGACTCCTCTTCAAGAGGAAGGCGAGCATGAGTGAGTGTGTTAATGTTGTCTGACTGCTGCTATTGATGGTTTTGTATAGTTACGTTGTTTGTATTGTGGTTTTTGATGGTCTCTCTCTCTCTATAAGAATGTACGCTGAGCAGTCCAGCTCGGAGTCTGAGCTGCAGGAGTTGAGAGACGCCACAAAGAAAGCCATGTGAGTTCCTTCCTACTGCTGCAGACAGTTAAACTGTAAGCTAATGTATGTTTACATGTGATACATGAGAGATGGTATTATGTAAGATCAGCAATGATGAATTATATTGTTAAAAAAGATTTCCATTTTATATAAATGCTGTTCTTTTGAACTTTCTATTCATCAAAGAATCCTGAAAAAATGCATCACGGTTTCTAGAAAAATATTAAAAAGCACAACACTGATAATAATAATAATAATAATGTGTTTCTTGTGCTGCAAATCATCATATTAGAATGTGACACTGAAGACTGAATATGTAATGTAAAGTAATGATGCTGAAAATGCAGCTTTGATCACAGGAATAAATTACATTGTAAAATATATTCACATAGAAAACAGTTATTTGAAATTGTAATAACATTTCTTAATATTACAAATATTACAGTTTTTACTGTATTTTTTGCATAAGAGACTTCTTTCAAATACATAAAAAAATTGCTAACCCAAAACTTTGCAGTCAATTATAAGTTCTTTCTCAAGATTTTTGTTTAAAATTCATTTAATGCATAAGGAAAATGATGTACTGTAGTCAACATTTGAAGTGAATCAAAAAAAGTTCATCAAAGTTGTCCTAAGACAAGAACGGGTATTGTTCAAAATTCATGTATAACTTTGATGAAAGGTTGTGATCCACTTCAAATGTTGAATAGTGTACTACTGCATTTTTAGTAGACCTGCATTGTGTCAAAGGATTTTTATTCAGATTTATATATATAAATATGACTAGCCAATCACTGTAGTTGCTGATGCTTTACTGCTATTAGAGTTGATATATGTTCTGTTGTAGCTCTCAGATCCAGAACCCCATGGTTTTACTGGACCCCGTCTGCCTCAGCGATGTGCTCCAAGACTGGGCCCCGGTTCTGGAGAGGGTTCTGGGTCCTGAGGATTACACCGTACCTAGAGAAATAACTCCTCTAGAGGAGGAAGAGCTTGTTTCATCAATGTCCTGCTGCGTCGGGGTTCAGCCAGAGATCTTAACCGCGCCGTCTACTAGCCTGGATGAATCCGCAACCCTCACTGAAGAAGAGGACCTCGGAGAGACCATCCCTTGTTCCACCGCCCCAGTCAGAGCGTCATTCCCACCTCTTGCTAACCATGTTGAATTAATCCAGCTGTTTTCCCCCAAACCTCTGCCCCCTGACCTCCAGGCTGACCTCTCACAGCTGGCCTGTCTTTATCTGGAGATGGGCTGTCCCGGTAGAGCAGGCGTCGAAAGTGTGTGTGTGTTCCTGAGGAGGTTCTTCTTCCTGTTGGACCAGGAGAGAGTGAGGAAGATGTGTTTGCTGAGATACAGAGAGCACCGAGAGGTGCTGAAGGCGTATATCGCTGGCATGCTGGGTACGTTTTAAGAGTAGCTGTAATAATAAACCTGCTTTTTATTGCAATTCTGCTAAGGCAAGACACTACAGGAAAAAAAAAACATTGTTTTTTTTAATGCTATTTGGCTTTTTATAACATGTTTTTTTCAGGGTAGTGGAAATAATACATCTAAAATGTGTTTATTTTATTGCATCTATTTGCACCTGTAGATTTCAATCACAATACCTATTTTAAAAGGCAATGAGTGTTTTTCTCAGAAATCTCCACTTCAGCATCTTTACATACACCAAACTTTACAGTTTAATTCCTATCTATATTCTAAAGGTTTTAATGGAAGGGTTTATTCATATATAATTCGCCTGATTTTATACAACCTTTTATTCCTAAAAACATGGTGAAATTTTTTAGTTTCTGGCCGTTGACAGTATTTTACGATTTTTGGAGTGATAAAAGAGAAATCCAAAATATGATAATATAATATGTAAAAAAAAAAATTCAAAAGGAATTTTGAACCTGGCTTTATTTAGTGTTCAGATTTATGGTCCGGAAATATATACATAATTATTGCATATTTAATTAGATAATGCCTAATTTGCATATTTAAACGCATAATTTCAGAAAACTTGTAATAAAAAATAGCAATTCTTGATCAAGTTGACCTTGAAAGTATGGTGATATCATTATTGTACTGTATATTTGAGGTGTCATGCCTTAATATTAATACTGTTAACAATCTGTGGCGGGTGGTAGAGTTCACTCAGGCCAGTAAGGTGGTGGAAGTGATTCAGAAGGGCGACCTGCTAAAGTCTCTGCGCAGTCTGAGAGAACTTCAGCCCTGGAACACACCTCTGCTCCTCTCACACCTGTACAGGTGAGTTTACATCACTCAGAGCAAAACACACTCTTAGTATCTGTATATTATAAATATGGTTACCTGTAGAGGTGTGAACACATCATTTTGTATTCACTTATTATTTATTTATTTTATGTATTTTGTGTAGTTTTGAGTATTTGAATGTACGTGTTGAAGGGATGGTTCGGAGTAATTTCAACCTAGGGTCCTTTGCACCATGACCTCATGACCTCGAGCCAAACACCCCCCCAGAAGCTTTTTTCCCCTTGGTTGAACATTATTAAAGTTAGAGATTATTTACAGATATCAGCCGGATGTCTTAGTGCAGGCGCTAATGGATCCTATGATGTATCTGGTAAATTACCCCACTAATAATGCCTGCAATGGTATCAAACTTCTACAGTAGTGCAAATAGGTTCTGTACTCATAAAACGAGACATTGGAAAGTACATCAGGAGTTTTTTTAAATAACACTTGCCTGACAGCTAATGCTACTGCTAACCTGGACGTCGAGGTCACTTCAGTGGTTTGGGAAAAGCCCGTAAAAGTCCTGGCAGAAAGCGATGCATAAGGATGTGGTGTACCGACGCCCAGTTCCAGGAATGCACTAATATTTTGTTGGTAGTAACATTTTGCAACAATTATTTACAAACTTTCCAATGCCTCGTTTTATGAGTACAGAACCTATTTGTACTACTGTAGAAGTTTGGTACCATTCCAGGCATTATTAGTGGGGTAATTTACCAGATACATCATTGGATCCATTAGCGCCTGCACTAAGCCATCCGGCTGATCTATCTAAATAATCTCTAACTTTAATAATGTTCAACCAAGGGGAAAAAAGCTTCTGGGAGGGGTGTTTGGCTCAAGGTCATGGTGCAAAGGACCCTAGGTTGAAATTACTCCGAACCATCCCTTTAAGTGTTATATGTGAAGCACCATGACGGTTTAAATGCATTGCCCCATGGGGATTAATAAAGCTCTAAACTATTTATATTGAATATAATGTTCGCTTTCTTTCTGTAGACTCTATGAGAAGCACGGGGAGCTGGCCGTTCGTGCCTACCCGCAGTTCTATCCCACAATCCTCCCCTCTGACATCATGGCTATGGCTTTACCCAGCCACTTTCTGCCTTATCTGGACAATCTGGTCCAATCACGAGCCGAGCAGCAGCGGTACGGCCGTGTTACATTATACAATGTTTTACAATGTGTGTTAGTCATGATTGTTAAAGGGTCACGACACCCCCCTCTTTCAGCTCAAGTCTAGCTCACAATCTTTTTGAAAAATGCAACTTAATTGGGCGTGGTGGCTGTGAGAAGAAGGGAGGGGAGAGGGTGTGGTATGGCACGGCAGGGGAGAGTGGAGGGGGGGGAAACTGTCATCGACTGTCACTAAAAATCAGTGGTAAAACGTGAGGAAATGCTAGATTTGTTTATAGCTGGCAAAGTTATAGTCTAATGAAATACACTGACACCTTATAATTGTATTTAAAACATATAAATGCACGTGTATATGTATAATTATGTCATTATAAAATATATATTTGTTTATATACACACTATAAATGCTTTAAAAAAAAAAAAAAAAAAAATCGCTTAAAAAAAAAAAAGTTCCGTAGGCTACATAGCCTAGATCTACGCGCCCCCTAAACCCACATAATAAAGATGGACAGTGACATAGAAATTTGCACAAATTAAGCATACGTTCCATACAATTGAGGTATTATCGAAATATCTAAATTTTAATAACGAGTGATTATCTAACAGAAGGCAAGTAAAACGGTCAGGGTTACATTTTAGACACACACACACACACACACACACACCTCTGAAGCGAAAGAAAAGTCCTCGGGACCGCATCACTCGCAAGACGAAATCTGCATTGGTGTACAAGGTCGAAGTCCACCATTCTCCCGTTGAATGGTTGCTACACACACATAGTTTAGAAGTGTCCGTGGTTGATGGCCAACCAGCCGCCCGCAGTCAGAGTCTAGCCCTGGCAGCATCGCGAGGAAAGATGCACCACGAAAACAAATGCCTGTCCATACCTCTCTCATCTACTACGCGATATCATAGTTTGACATACTGTCTGTCATTGGAAAGTTCCACGTGGTGTCATGAATAATTAAGAGAAAGTGTCTTCTCATTGGATAAAAAACTCAGTCTCATTAATAATTATGAGACACCGATGAGTCATCAAAGTACTATCGTGCTCTGCCACGTCATAGCCTGTGACGTGGACACAATGAAGATTTTAAACCCAGAAGACGAAAATAGCGTATAAAAACTAAAATGTAACCATTTTCCCCCTACTATTAAATCTAACAGATGCTAACATTGTTTTAAATGGTGTTTAACACACATACCTCTGTTAAAATCTCAGAAATTTTGGTTTAGGGTGTCATGACCCTTTAAAGTTGTGTATGTGTCATTTTAACACTGTGATATTGTATTCTTGAACATATAAAATAATCTATATACATTTTTTTTTTTTTTTTTTTTCATCTCCCAGGTTGTCTTTCTTGGGTTCTCTTCTCCAGCCAGAAACTCTGCGACAGGATTGGCTGGAACTGGCGTTATCCCAAGATGCCCCACTAAGGGATGACACACTCACTCCTGACGGACAGCCCAGGTACACAAAACGATTTTTGTCTGTAAAACAAATGTTGTCCCAAAACAATTATGCACTGAAAGTTTATATGTATGTATGTGTATATATATATTTCCAAACATTCTTTTTGCCATTAATTGTAATAATCCAGTGAGATTTGTGTATGCACAAGGAGTCTGACAACAGCCGGCATGATCTGATCTCACCATCATCGAGTCCGTCTGTGATTACAGGAAGAAACAGAAGAAACTGAGACAGACTAAATCCAGAAGAACTGCGGGAACGTCTCCGAGACGCTTGAAGAAACCTTCCTGCAAAGCTCCCTGAAAAACTATGCGCAAGTGTACCTGGACAAAAGCCGTTTTAAACGCAAAGGGTCGTTACATCATTTAACTTCTATTAACTAATTCAAATCCATATTAGGGCTGTCAAAAGATTAATCGTGATTAATCGCATCCAAAATAAAAGTTTTTAATAATATATGTGTGTGTACTGTGTATAATTAAATTTGTATATATAAATACACACACATGCATGTATATATTTAAGAAAAATGTGTTATTTATATATAAAAAAAATATATATTTATATATAATATAAACTATATAAATATATATACAGTATATGTATGCAAATATTTCTTAAATATATACATGCATGTGTGTGTATTTATATATACAAAATAATTATACATAGTACACACACATATATTATGTAAACACAAACTTTTATTTTGGATGCGATTAATCGCGATTAATCTTTTGACAGCCCTAATATGGATTTGAATTAGTTAATAGAAGTTAAATCATAAATAAAATCAATTTGTGATTTTATTTTTGAAAGCATTCTCACTTTACAGCATTTTAACACAAGTGCCAGTACTTTTCACAGTCCTGTAGCTTTGCAGGAAGGTTTCTTCAAGCGTCTCGGAGACGTTCCCGCAGTTCTTCTGGATTTAGTCTGTCTCAGTTTTTCTGTAAATTAGTGTGGGGTGTGGGATATTAACATGCCTAAGACTTTTGCACAGTACTCTATATATATATAATATTGTACTCTATAATGTCTCTCTCTCTTTTTCTATATTCTATGGCCTGGTTTCACAGACAGGCTTAGACTAAGCCAAGGCTTAGGCCTTATTTCAATTAGGACTTCTAAGTAGCTTTTATAAACGTGTCTTAGAAAAAAAACATTACTGGTGTGCATCTTGAGACAAAACAATGACACTGACATATTTTAAGTTGCTTTCAGTTAAAACAGCATTTTTGTCTGGGACTAGACTCTGTGAAACGGAGGGTAAATATACTATATTCCTATTTCGCTGATTATATTGTCTCCTGTGCTGTAGGTGGCACTCTCATTTCTTCAGCTGGGGTTATGGGCGTCTGCTGTCTCTGCTGATCCGCTTGCCTGCTGATCTGGCATCCAAACAGAAGATGCTGGAGATGTGTAGAACTCAAGGGTGAGTGTAGAATTAGAATGGATAGAATTCAATCAGAATGGGTAGTTGTATAAACTGTGACTGTGTTGTTTGTCTCTCAGGTATTGGATGGGTTACCTGTACCTGTGCAGAGAGTTGCAGCGACGAGCAGAGGCTTTCAGCGCCATCTGCAGACTGGATGACATGACGCTTCTAGAGGAGGATGATGGTAAAACAATCACAGATACTCAAAACTGTCTTTTAGATGAACAGAGGAAGAGAGACTGTCAATATAAAGTCTAATTCTCTAACCAAGAGCTGTCTGTCTGACACTTACACCGTGTCCTAACCAGACGCGATGCGATATGATTCCAGCGACAAATAATTTGTCTGTCCACACTAGACGCGACACGACTGCGAGATGCGTAAAAATCAATCAAAACCCACAGCCAATCAGAACAGTGTGTGGGCGGAGTCTCGCGGCGAGTGCACGGCACCAGAGAGTAATCTTGACGGCACTCGCAAGAAAATGGATAAGCACATAATCAAATTCACAAATATTACACCATTTAAACATTATTTGAGGCTACTGAGTTACTAAAACAATCTTTGTCAAAGAATACACTTGTTTGTTCACAGTTTGTACGTTTCCATTTGTTTAATTTCAAGATCTGAGGTGCATTGTCCATTGTTACTTTTACAGCTACAAAGCTGGAGCTCTAAATGATATTCAAAGTCACATTACACACTTTTAACATTAAATAAAGCACATAAACAGTGCCTGAGATTATCATCGCCACACTTTGTGTTTGTTGTTCGCGCTGCTGGTTAGGACAAAAACTCTGATTAACATGGAAAAGAGGCCTTTTAAAGGGTGTCGCAGCGTCGCGGAGCGTGTGGTTAGGACACGGTGTAACACGGGTATTTTCAAAACCGCAGCTTTCATTCTATGCAGTTTGGCCGTTCGTCCTCACGCAAACACAGTATCCGGTCACTGAAACCAAACTTTTTTGAAAACTCCTGCCAGGGTGAAGATTTTTAGAAACTCCGGTTGCAGTGTTGTGTGTAAACGGTGAAACTGTAGATTTTGGCTTGTGACGTCAGAACCAGAACGGGATTAACCTTTTTTTTTTCCAGGTTTCTGATTGGCCAATATGGCTTCACGGTTAGGGTTATATCGCCACCTGTTGGTTTGTAATGCTCTTGACAGAGCCAAATAGCGTATTTTTGCATTTTCATGTGGACGCAAATTTGTTTTTAAACGAAGGAGGAAAAACTATGTTCATAAAAATACTCGTGTACGTGTGTACCAGGCCTTAAATAACCCATGAATCAGTTCTGCAGCATTTATTCCATATCTAAGGGTCTCTTTACACGACACCGTTTTCAACTAAATCGTAAAACTTTTTATGCGATATCTAAGGGGTCGTTTACACGACAACAGCGTTTTGGGTGCCTGAAAACGCACGTTTTTAAAAACTGTGTATCTGTGTAGTTTCTGTGTAACTAACAACAAAAAGACGATGACGTCATGCACATGCGTATTACGTGTTCAGTTTATAGTGTTTCATCGCCATCTAACGGCCTGGCAGCAGAATACAGCGTTTTTAGTCGTTTTTGTGGATCTGTGTGAATGGGGATCGTTTTGACGATGGCGTCGTCTAGTGCTGCACGATATTGGAAAAAAATTTACATTGCGATATTTTTTTCCCAACGATATATATATTGCAATATTGCGTGCCATCAATCCAGGCTAAAGTCAATAATTAGCCTACCATTCCATGATATTAATAATTTCACTAAGCAAGCTTCATTACAAGTGACAAAAAGGCCACTTAATATTTTATTCCAAAATTAGAACATATTTCTGTCAGAATTCGAAAAAAATATTTGTCAAAAAATCTTATTCTCTCTCTCTCTCTGTGTCTCTATGTTTTCGGTGCTGATGCAGTGACGCGTTAATGTAAACGGCACTTAAAAGCTGTCACAAAGAACCAGCAAAAGTAATTATGAATATGTAAAATATTACAATGAGACATTTTAATTGTTTATTAATAAACAAGTGTTTTCTGTAAAGATGAAGTTGACGATCTTCATCTTCGCAGTAGTGATCGCGTGGGAGAGAAATGCACTTTTCATACGGATTACATTATTTTGTTTTGAATGGTTCTGTTTAAAAGTAGAGATTTCTGTAGATAATAGATATATTTATATATATATTTTTTTTAGGTGTGTGAGGCGAGTAGGCTACCTTATACGCTGAGTTTCGGTTCACGGATTCAGGCGCTGGCGCCTCCGTGTCGTGATTATGTCTGCTATATTTACTTTTTATTTATTAAATCCAGGAAATTGGATAATGAAACACTGATTAAAATTAAGATACAATTAATACAAAACGAAATTCGCTTTAAAGAAAGGCTTTGTGCTTTCTGTTTGAGGTCTCTGTGAAAGTTTTAAAGCAGTCTTTTAGTGCCGCTTTCATAACGGTCGCGTCCGTAATGGAGAACTGTCACGTAACATTGTTTTTTCCTCATAAATGCGAACACGAAAAATAAAATACTTTTTAAAAAAGACAAGCATCCACAACTTTATAACACTCCAGCAAAGTACCTCTTTTTGGTCAACATCCTCCTTTTTGTAGACGAAATAGTCCCAAATAGCTGATTTTGACTTTCTTTTTGGTACGAAATCTTTTTTTTTTTTTGCGGTGGATCCTCTTCGTCGCCCATTTTTAGCTATAGGATGCCAGTGAATGTTGGCTGTGAGCGGTGAGCTGTGGCACAGCGAACCAATCACTGTGCAAGCACGCGGAACGTGCAAGTCACCCCAGCAAAAAGCCATACAACAAACTCGTGTTTACTGTGTGCTACTACCCTTCACATCGCATGTTCCGGCGATGTGACTATCGCTCATTCGCACATCGCGATGTCGATGTTAAAACAGAATATCGTTCAGCCCTAGCGTCGTCTGTACGCAGAAAACTCAAAGGAGAAACTTCACAGTTTTCAGCATATCGTTGTCGTGTAAACTCGCCCTAAAATATGGCTTTTTCTCTTTCTGTAGGTATTGTTCCTCAGTCTCTTGATGAGTGGGTTTTGCTACTCCAGCTCTCACAGCAAATCAGTTCAGTCGACGAAGCGCCGCCCACTTCACCTCTGCCCAGCAGCACCAATGGATCCTGTTCAGACAACACTAACAGTAACGGCACGAGTGACAGTTCCTCTGACCTATCAAACAGTTCAAATGACTGGAGCATTCGGGTCAGCCCAGAGAACATCATCCTGCGTCTGGTCAAGGTCTTCGGGCCGGACCAGGCCCTGACGGCCCTCCAGGAACGCGGGATACAGGTGGATCTCAGTTCACGCTCCACGCTGGTCTGTGATCTGCTGCGTATGGCTGAGAAGCGGCAAAGGTGAGCGTGTGAAAAACAGTAAAGTGCAGTATATACACTAGTCAACATTTGAAGTGGATCAAAACCTTTCATCAAAGTCATACATGAATTTTGAACAAAACCCGTTCTTTGTCTTATGGCAACTTTGATTAACTTTTTTTGATCCACTACAAATGTTGATTACTGTAGTTTTGAGTATGCAGTTCGCTAGTATTCCAAGCAGAACACACTGATTATAAAAATAGTAGTTTGTGTGCAGTATATACTGCAAAGTATGCTATTCTTCCATTCTGAACATATTTGTTGATTTCGGAATAACATACAAGCATTGCACTCTTACTATTTCTGCCAGATAAAGATATGTAAGGCAGTCTTACAGTATATACTGTGCGCATTGTGCTAAAATTCTATTCCAAACATATAGTCTGAATTTGGAATTGCATGCTTTCATACTATTCCAAATTCAGACTATATGTTTCAAAATAGCATACTACTATACCACTCTTACTATTTCTTCTATACCCTTTAGGGTGGCCCATAAAAATAAGCAAAAAAAATAAAGTGATAAATTCTATGATTTGAACCTTGCAAACATGGACCATAAAGACAAAAGGAATAAGGTTAAAATTTCAGCTAAATTGAAGATGATTTAGAGGTTGCACAAGCCCCTTGAAGTTTTGAGAATTTTCACTTGAACAATGTTAAATGGCAAAGCCGTGTCAGATTATTACATTGCTTGTCCTTGTAATCTGGTATATATTCATGAAAAATTTACTTCTTTTCTACAAATAATCCCATATATTTCATTATGATGCACATGGGAACTATGAACAGAAGACCCTTAGCAATTTTGTGACAATGAATACAAATTCATTCTTCACAATTCTTGGCCTACCAGAGTCGTTCTTACAAACACAGCCTGAGACATGGAAGGAAAATGAGGAATTCACATGTGCAGAGAAGATAGTTCAATCCCTAAAAGTTGTGAATGACACTGCAGAAAGGGGCATCAAGTTGATACAGGACTTTAATGCTATATTAACCAAATCAGAAGAACAGAAACAATTCTTACTACAGGTAAGAAACGCCACAGAGAAAGCTATCCTGACTCAAACAAAAGCACAATTGTCAAAGGTCTTGCCAGTTCTCCATCTGAATTAGCAAACTGAACAGACTTGTAGAAATACATTAGTATAAGATTGTTGTGTAATAATATTCACTATTAAAATGGTAAGTTCTCTATAATATGTACCAAATAAGTTGCAGTTTATGCTTATATGTCCTTTATGTAGCTCCATGTTAAGTTTAAGGAATAAACAACATAAAGATTGACATTTCAGCAAATATATTTATATACAGTACCGCTAATCAAGTGATATAGGTGATTTTTCTTTTGTCTTGTGCAACCCCTAAATATCATTTAATTTAGCCAATTTTTTATGTGATAACTTAAACTGGTGGTAGACCAAAATGCAGGGTTCAAATTGGGAGAAAAGAGAAAAAAGATTTTTTGGGCCACCCTAATACCCTTATATGGCAGAAATAGTAAGAGTATGCTATTTTGAATTTAGACATTGTTTTTGGAAAATTGTAGGCAGTGTACTGTATATAGCAAGCAGTACACTACTATTCCATAAATAAAAAAGTAGATTGTGTATAGTATATACTGCACAATATGCTAATATTCCATTCTGAACATATTGGTTGTATTCGGAATAGCTTACTAGCATAGCACTATTTCTGGCATATAAGGATATAGTGGTATAGTAGTATGCTATTTCAAATTTAGACATTGTTTACGTGCACATGTGTACATTAGTATAAGTGTACATTATATAGCAGAACGTTAGTATTCCATTGCAAACACATTGTTTTAGGAAAATAATAGGCAGTGTACAGCGTATATATTGCATAGTATGCTTATATTCCATTGCAAACAAATTGTTTTTTGGAAAATAGTAGGCTGTGTACTATGGAAGCTTGTTTCCGCCACAAAATAAAACATTTTAAAAGATAATTGCGACTTTTCATCTCACAATTTCGAGTTTACATCTCGCAATTCTGACTTTATTTCTCAGAATTGCGAGATATAAAGTCAGAATTGCGTGAAATAAAGTTGCAATTGCGTGAAATAAAGTTGCAATTGCGAGATATAAAGTCAGAATTGCGTGTTATAGAGTCAGAATTCTGACTTATTTTTCTCGCAATTGCGACTTTATATCACGCAATTCTGACTTTATAACACATAATTGCGAGTTTATATCTCGCAATTCTGACATCTTTTCTCAGAATTGTGAGATATAAAGTCCAATTCTAAGGAAAAAAAAGACAGACTTTTTTTTTTTTTTTTTTTTTTTTTTTTTTTTTACCTCAGAATAGTTTATATCTCACAATTCTGACTTTATAACACGCAATTGCGACTTTATATCATGCAATTCTGACTTCATATCTCGCAATTGTGAGAAAAAAAGTCAGAATTGTGAGATAAAAAGTCGCAATTATTATTATTTATTTATTATTCAGTGGCAGAAACAAGCTTCCATAGTATACAGTATATACTGTATTGTGCAGTAGTTTTCCTTTAGGAATGTCATTTGAAAACAGCTTGTATATCCTATCCTGAACATGGGTAATGTTTAACAGTTTTTATTCTCATGCATTTTCTCTCACTGTCCTCTTAGAGCACTGATTCAGACCATGTTGGAGCGCTGTGACCGGTTCCTGTGGTCTCAGCACGCTTAAGACCCCCGTGTCCGCCTGATCTCTGCGTATGCCTCCAGAAGCCCGTGCTGCTCTCAGTATGGACACACTGCTCTGGGATCAGCTCTGTATGGCTGTTTCTAGATCAGATGATCTCGGGTCACTGGACCTTTTCAGTCACAATCTAACACAGATTCCACTAGCTTTTTCGCACCAGCAGTGAGAAGACTGTATTGTGCTGTAAATGGTGGAAGTGCTGCGTTGGTGTCACATGACTAAACTGTTCTTCAGTATTTCGTCTCCTGTTTCCAATTTAGCTAGGTGACACAGTATTAACAATGGGCCTTTTTAATGAAATATCATTCAAAAATCCATTTGTACATAAATTATCCTATTGAATTGATGCATCAATTTATGTAAAGATGCTTTAGATTCTATATCCGAGTGTTTTCCATATTTATATGAGGAATATATATGTATACAATATTCCTTAAATAGATATGGAAAATAAATAAATGCATATTTATCTATTTAATGGTGTTAATGTGATTTTCATCTGCAAGTATTTGAGAACAAACACGGGCCTTATCAAACTAAGAAAAACTAACAGACTTGTGTTCTTTTAACATGTGAATGTATGAATGAAAGCTTTTTGTAACTAATGCCATCTGGTTTATCAGGCTGCTCTTAATGAAAAGCACAATAAATATAAGTATCATGTTAATTTATAATCGTGTAGAAAGTGTCCCTTTAAATGCACAAATCACTATTATCTTTTGCTCTTCATGCAAACGAATATATTTATAGTTTATAGAGACTTCTAGCATGATTTTTTCACAGTGACACTAGATTTGGATGGTAAATGGTCATGCTGTGTTACAAAAACACTGTTTCCTCTGTATGTGGCACACGTGGTCCAATCAGACGTGTAAAGTTATTCGCTTCTGTGCGTCAAACTCGTGTTCGGCGAGAACAACGGCCTTTTTAAAGTCATCAAACTGAAATCCCCGACTCTGTTCTCCTCACTTTCCAATTTCTCTTATCAGACTGTTTTTCTCTGTTGCTCCACTGACCTCTTTTCCAGGTGTGTCTTCAATCTGATCGTACCCGTGCCAGCAGAAGTGTCATCCGCAGGTGGGCAGAGAGAAGGGGCATTACTGGAAATATACAACAAACTCATTACCAAAAGTATCACACATCCTGCACCGTTTGAGCTCCAGACATGAATGATTCCTCAAATCATGTGTGTTGTTGAGGAGAGCTGTGCTGTTACTCTACCAAGTGATCAGATGCATCATTTTCACCTGCTGGACAGAAAACTGGTAAAATCCCACATGCTGATACCTATGGCAAGCCGTTTTAACTTTTATTCATTTCCAGGATATGAAGCCTTGATATCAACAATTAAATTTTCACTAGTTAAAATGATAGTTATTGATATCAGGAATTAGATTTCTACTAGTAACAATGCTACTTCTTTGATATCCACAATTAAATTTTCACTAGTTAAAATGATAATTCTTGATATCAACAATTGAATTTCAACTAGTAAAAACTATAATTCTTGATATCTGTAATTGTATTTTCACTAGTGAAATGTCACCATAGGCTGCCATTCAAAATCCATTGTTGATATCAAGAATTCATTTCTTAATAGTTGAAATTCCAGTTTCACATATCAGAAATACAATTCTTACTAGTAAAAACCTTTATTTTTGATATCAAGAATTCAATTGTCACTAGCTGAAATGTCTATTCTTGATATCAACAATTGAATTGCAACTAGTAACAATGTTCATTTTTGATATCAATAATTCCATTTTCACTAGTGACAATGTTAATTTCTGATATCATGAATGTGATTGTTACTAGTAAGAAAGCCATTTTAGATATCTGAAATAATATTGATATCAGAAATACATTTTCAGACATCAAAAATTAAAATTTTTACTAGTAGCTATTCAATTGTTGATATCAAGAATAGACATTTCAACTAGTGACAATTGAATTCTCGATATCAGTAATTCACATTTTTACTAGTAACAATGTAATTATTGATATCAAAAATTATATTTCTACTAGTAAGAAATCAATTCTTGATATCAACAGTTGATTTTGAATGGCAGCCTAAAGTGACATTTCACTAGTGAAAATATAATTACAGATTATAATTAAATTGTTGATATCAAAAATGTAATTCTTGATATCAACAATTCATATCCTGGAAATGAATAAAAGTTAAAATGGCTTGCCATAGATAACTGATAATATTACACTGTATAACACCATAGTAACGTTGAACACGTTTGGTTCAGAAGGTGAAACCGTGCGCTGTGGCTCTATATGACTTGCATGAGGAGTGATTGGGTCGATTACCCCATTAGATAGAGGATGATGGGTTTGGATCAGCACAGGACATTCGCTCTGTGTGTTGGGGATCGTTTGATGTTGAATTGTTGTCACCAGTCACACAGATAACCGAATTCTGCACATACCTGTAGACTGAAGCCAGCGTATATAAGTCAGTCCCCTCACATACCGCCAACACAAACACGTAATTACACTGATTTGTACAGTCGCACATCATCAAACTGTTCAGATTGTGATGTATAAATACTCTGGCTAATTATTTTGCATATTTATAACATTATTTTTCTGCATTCATTGCTATTTATTTATTGTATTTTTGTACATTACCACTACTCTTCTGTACACAAGCCCACGCAACGCATAGTTTTATTTTGAAGCAAGAACAAAATGTTAAATATTTTACAAGACAAAAAGTGAGAATACGAGACCGTACAGATGGATACGACATGCTTGGTAAGTACAACTAAGAAATACACTAATATATTATTTAAATGTTTATATTATTATTATTTTGTACAACAGGTGTATATTTGTGTATTTTTATAGTTTGTGTGTGTATATATATATATATATATATGTATATATATGTATGTATGTATGTGTTTGTGTGTGTATATATACATATATATACAATGTTTTGGATAGTTTTTATTAATTATTTTCATATTTATATTATTTTTGTATAATAGTTGCAATAGTAGCAACATGGAAAATAGTAATAACACATGGAAAAAATACAATCAACAACCATACAAAAAATTACATATTCATGTAATATATTTGTTTTAATTGTTTTTATTATTGTTTTTTCATGTATAATAATTGTATTGTATAGTTATTTGATGAATTATTATTTTAAGATTTCAATTATTTTTGAATAATAGTTGCATGTATGTGCAATAATTATATACAAAATAATAATTGTATTAAAAACTAATTATTACAAAAGTATGCAACAATTGTGCAAAATAATATTAATATATTATATACTATATTACACATGGAAAAAACTTTACAAAAAATATTTTTGTTTAGTTTTCTGATTGTTTATTCATGTATAATAATTATAGATTGTGTGTGTATATATGCATTAACATACATATATACATTATTTAGTAAATTTGTGTATATGTATATTTTTCTTATTGCAGGAATCTTTCTCATGCATGATTATATCTGTATTTATGATATTGCTTCTGCCGCTGTCATCCACATCTCTTTTTCCTTCCCAGAATGCAACAGGTACTGAACTATGTCTAGTAGTTAGTCTTTTTTCTGAGAAAAAAAAAATAATTTGTAGCTTAATGCTTTCTTTGTGCTCACCAACTGCATATACAAGACTGACAAGTACATAATAAGACATTTTAATTCCATCACTGCAGTTTTTGTCAACTCGAATAGCAAAAGCTGAATGACAGGTTTTGTATTGAAGTGTCATGTGGTGTTTTTCCAGTGTATTTGGGATCTAGTTTCATTCAGGAAGCTTTACGCCGAGCCAGAGAGCTGACCGATGCTGCGTACGATCACACCAATGAGAGGTGACATTTGCATACAGTGCTCTATCATAGCTCATTTGATTGAAGTATCAACCAATCAGAAATAGAAACATGTAACTAGACACACATGAGTCGATTTTTATCATACAGTCGAGTTTAGAGCTACAAAATTATGTCATGAAGTATTTTTCTCTCATTTCTGTCAGAGTGAAGTCGTCTGTATCGGACGGTTCTGTCCGACCCAGTGACCTGTTGGCCTTGTTCAAACAAACTGGCCCGAAAACCAGAACCCACATCAGATCCGCAGAGTTTCTCGACAACACAGTAGAGCTGATAAGAGAGATGGTATACACACACTCCATGGACAAACCCGACCTCACCGGTACATTAATAGACATTAAAAGTAAACAAATTTCATGTTTCACTTGTATTTTTGATTTGTGATGTCCTTCCTCACTTTGTTCTTTTCTATTTCTCTGTTTTTAATAATCCCTGTAATGCCTAAAATCGTTAACGAATGATCTTGGAAGCTCTTACAAGTCATCTCAACATTTGTTTGTGTGCATCTTAGAGCTTTTAAGTGCAGAAGACATGGAGACCATACTGCAGGTCACAGGCTGTTCGGCAGAGACGCAGAGACCCGTGTGTAAATCTGACTGTCTGTCCAGACGCTACCGTACCATCACGGGACACTGCAATAACAGGTGCACACACGGACTGTACGGGATGCCAAAATATATCATTTGTCGGTAACACTTAGAATACTGTTCCTTTATTAATGAATAACTACACAGGAACAAATGTGACCAGTCACATGTTGCACGGGTATATTTGTGGCAATATCCAACAATACATTGTATGCGTCAAAATTATCGATTTTTCTTTTATGCCAAAAATCATTAGGATTTTAAGTAAAGATCATGTTCCATGAAGATATTTTGTAAATTTCCTGCCGTAAATATATAAAACATTTATTTTTGTGAGTGAATGCAGCACAATCATGAACATAAATGATCAACTTTAAAGGAGATTTTCTCAATGTTTCGATTTTTTTGCACCCTCAGTTTCCAGATTTTCAAATAGTTTTATATTGTCCTATCCTAACAAACCATACATCAATGGAAATCTTATTTATTCAGCTTTCAGATTATGTATAAATCTCAATTAAATTAACTAACCCATGTGACTGGTTTTGTGGTCCAGGGTCACAAATGAGTAAAGCACTATTAACATTTGTAGGAACTACTATTAACTAACAAGAAACTCTGATTAACAAATTAGTAAGTAATAGCGCTCAGTTGAATGTGCTAGTTCACTATTAGCTAATCAGTAACTACTATTTTTCATACCTCACTGAAGACTATTAAGAACTACTATATACAGGTTCATAATTCATATTATAATGTGTAATATAAGGAAATGGTAACCCATTAGTAATGAAGTCACTAAGTCATTGTAAGCTTTTAAGGCTTTTGTAAGGTTTTGGATAGTTAATGACTCAAGTGTTACTACATCGTTCTAAAGGAACTACTAATTATTTGGAGACGTTTTCTAATGTGAAGATCATGGGAACACACTAGTAATGACTAAAGTGTTACCAAATCCATCGCTAGGAATTACTATTCAAAATCTTACAAAAATCTCAAAAGCGTACAATGACTTCAGTCAATATTAGGTTGTTTTTTTCACTTTAGATACTGATCCAAATAATTAGTAGTAACTACTATTATGTAGTCATTACTAGTGGGTTACCATTACCTTTTATTATAAATTATGCAATATTCATGTTAATTATGAACCTGTACATAGTAGTTCTCTTAGAGGTATGAAAAAAATAGTAGTGTCGGCACGCTGCCCATGAGGCTATCGGTAGTATAGTGCCGTTACGCTTCGGGTGACCCGAGTTCGAATCCCGGCTCGTGGACCTTTCCCGATCCCGTCCCCCGTCTCTCTCTCCCACCTCGCTTCCTGTCCACTCTATACTATCCTATCACAATAAAGGTAAAAATCACCAAAAATAAAAATAAAAATTGTAGTTACTGATTAACTAATAGTGAACTACCACATTCAACTGAGCACTATTACTTACTAATCAGAGTTTCTTGTTAGTTTAGAAGCTTTATTTTTATTTAACCAGGAGAGAAGACTCACTGAGATTATAATCTCTTTTATATGAGTGTTGAGTTTGCATATACAGTTATACATCAAAGTTACGACATACAATTTTTATTTATTTATATAAAATTACAAATTAAAATTAAATTAAATGGTTAATAGTAGTTACTAGAATGTTATTAGTGCGTTACTCATTTGTTCCTGTGTAGTGATTCATTGATCAAGGAACAGTATTCTAAAGTGTTACCCGTTTGTCATTGAGTTTTATTAAGTTTTATAAAACATCTTTTGACTTTGCAGAGAAAACCCTCTCTGGGGTGCAGCGAACACCCCTTACGCCCGCTGGCTCTCGCCCGAGTACGAGGACCCTCGAGGGGCCCCGAGGGGCTGGAACCCACAGCACACATACCATAACTACACACTACCACCTGTAAGACTGTCTGAAAACTCATGGGAAAGATCTTTTTGATCTTTAAAGTCTTTAATCGTAGTTGTTTGCATTTTTTACTTTCGCAATTTTAAATTTAGTTTGTTTTATTAGCCATTTGGTGGGTTTATATTTATAGTTTATATACTTGTTATAGTTATTACAATAACTAGGTAATAACTAGATACGCTGAACCTACCCCTAAACCTAACCTTAACCCATGTAGTTACTACAATGGGAAATAATGAAAAAAACATTACAAAAGCATATTATATTTCTTATTATTACTATTTAAAGTCCCCTTGTGGTGATAATCAAGGTTTTTCATGTTGTTTACATGTCTATGTGGTGTTTTTAATTTGCTTTGAGACAAACCATGTGCAAATTCGTAAGTCAACACCATTGCTGAGTATTTTTTTCAAGTAAAACATTTTTAAATGTGTAATTTTGGTGATGAAAGATGAGTTTTAAGGGATAAAACTATTGACTACAGGGGACTTTAAATAATTAAAATTATTTATTTTAACTCATAATTTACTTGAATTGAACTTTAATATGCAACTTGCTATGCAATCAACAATTTAATGAAAGAAAATAAGTTAAAGAGTTTAAGTGTGGATTTTCTGTGTCAAACGAAATTGCAATATTGGCTCAACCTATGTTGTTATTTTTAAGTTTGAGTTTTTCATCTAATTATGCTATTTTTTTTTTATATTTTTTTAATTTATGCTATTTGATATTTTCAATAGCTATAGTTTTAGTTAACAACTTTTTCACAGTGACATTTTCACAGTGATGCCATAGAAGGACCATTTTTGGTTTCCACAAAGAACCTTTCAGTGAACATTCTAAAAATATTTTTGGAATGTTATGTTAAAGGTTCTAAATGGAACTATAGATGTAAAAATAGAACCTTTATTTTTAAGAGTGTAGCTAGCTAAACTAAAGATGAAAATAAGACCAAACCAGCTGATAATGGTATTGAACAGAAGTTGAGTCTTCCCATCTCTCTTTGCAGGTCCGCAGTGTGTCGCAGGAGGTTTTGTACACTCATAATGAGAACATCTCTCTGGACACTTCTCTGTCTCATCTGCTGGTGGAGTGGGGTCAGTGGATCGACCATGACCTGACTTTGACCCCTCAGAGTCCCAGCACTGCGGCCTTTAAGACCGGAGCCGACTGCACACGCACCTGCAGCCGGGACACGCCGTGTTTCCCAATACAGGTGTGTACGTACACCCTGAAAACAGATGCTAGATGGTAGGACTGCCCCCTAATAATCGACTAACAATTAGTCAACTAGAAGAGGCTTGGTCGACCAAAATGTTATTAGTCGGTTAGTCGCAGAATTTTTTTAAAATGAAATTCAGTCCGTGAAATCCAAACATTCGCCCATCATTCATCGACCTCAAACATGGCTTATCACTTGAAACATGGAAGTAGCAGCAACTTTACAAGTCCGTTCGCACTAGTGTTAACCTAGATAAATGTGCGCTATTACAAGGGACATAACTGTGTTTGTGTGGAGAACGTTTAATATGACATATTGGCGCCGGCGCCATCACTTGAGTTTAACTTAGTTGACTAATCGCTTAAATGAACGACTAGAAAAATCTTTAGTCGAGAGCAACCCTACTAGATTGTACACACTCAGTCTGTTCATCAGTCTCTTTTTCTTCACGTTCAGATCCCCCTCTCGGACCCTCGCACGGGTACTCAGACCTGCATGCCGTTCTTCCGCTCGGCTCCCAGCTGTACGGGCGGCTCCGTTCCTCTCGGTCACCGGGAGCAGCTGAACGCCATCACCGCATTCGTGGACGCCAGCATGGTTTACGGGAGCTCGGATGCGCTTGCCGGCGTCCTGAGGAACCTCTCGTCCCCTCTCGGCCTGCTCGCCGTCAATCAGTTCCACTCAGACCAAGGGCTCGGCTTCATGCCCTACCTGACCCGCACACAACCTCACCTGGATCCCTGCGGCCCGCGAGAGCGGATCAACACCATCCCGCTACCAGAGACAGCGGAGGGGCTCAACATATCCATAGGGAATAGATCGTTCTGTTTCCAAGCAGGTTGTTGGCATTAATATTAAATAAAACAATCTTAGAGCAACAATTATTATTTTTTTATTTTTTTCATTTTTTTATTATTATATTATATTATATTATTTTATTTTATTTTATTTATTTTATTTAAATTAAATAAAAAAAATAAAAAAAATTAATTAATTAATTAATTTATTTATTTATTTATTCATTTTATTTTCCACTTATCCAATGTGGGATGCTGGAGATGCTGAAGATGCTGTAAAAACTGTAGTGTGTAGGCTAGGAATGTGCATTAATAAAGTTAATAGCTCAGTTTTTATTTAATGTTGACTTTTAAGGGTATTACAGCTAAAACATCTTATAAAGAAACAGAATATAAGTCAATATGTGTCATTTTTTTTTTTTTTTATTAAAAAATGTCCGAACTTGGTCTTCACACTAATGCTTCCTGATTTAAACTGGCCAGTTGTTGTGCTGTTTTTGTGGGCATGTCTCAGGTGACTCTCGGGCCAATGAGCACCTGGGTATGATCGCTCTGCACACGCTCTTTCTGAGAGAACACAACCGATTGGCTGAGGAGCTTCACAAGCTCAATCCTCATTGGAGCCCGGACACGCTGTACCAGGAGGCCAGGAAAATACTGGGCGCCGTCCACCAGGTCAGAAGATGTCCACATGTGAAATGAGTGTAAAAAAAAAAAAAGTTACTTAATTTATTCATGCATCTGACTTGCTGAATCTTGTTTTGGAAGATCTTGACATGGGATCACTACTTGCCACATGTCCTGGGCCGCAGTGCTAACCTGGTCCTCATGCCCTCGTACAAAGGTTACGACCCTGATGCTGACCCCAGCATCTCCAACATTTTCTCCACCGCTGCCTTTCGGTTTGCGCACGTGACCGTGCACCCGGTTGTGAACCGCCTCGGACCGGATTACCGGTTGAGCCCTGAACACCCGGCTTTGCCGTTACACCACTCTTTGTTTGCATCCTGGAGGATGGTGCAAGAGGGTTCGTTTCACACTTAACACACTTAACTAACAGATATCACCATATTTCACAATGTAATCACAGTACAGTAAGATGGTTGTTTTGTATTACAAGTTCTCTTAAATGTTAAGTTTTAATATGCTACTGATGCATTAATTAAATATGCACTACTTTGCATGAATTTCCAGAAATCCAAAGATTGTATAAAGCCAGGTTCAAAATGCTCGTTTCATTTTGTTGACATTAGAGTCAAACTTTTTTTTAGAAGGGGTTTTGGATATATCTCTTTTTATCACTTCATAAATCCAAAAAACAACTGTTAACACCCAGAAGAAGAAAAAATGTCACCATGTTTTTAAGAATAAATTGTTATATAAATAAAGTAAATGGTAATGTACATGAAAACCCCCTAGTAAAAACCCTCAAAATAGAGATAGCAATAAAGTTTGTTGTATGTAAAGCTGCTGAAGTGGAGACTCAGTGACTCATTTATATTATAAATTAAATCTAAAGACACTAAATCTAAATCTAAAATCTAAATTAGATTTTTTTTTTTTTTGAACATAAGCTGAATAAATAAGCTTTCCATTGATGTATGGTTTGTTATGATAGGACAAATTTGGCAGATATAAAACTATTTGAAAATCTGGAATCTGAGGGTGCAACAAAATCGAAACATTGAGAAAATCTCCTTTAAATTTCTCCATTTATGTTCACGATTGTGCAGCATTCACTCACAAAAATAAATGTTTGATATATTTACGGTAGGAAATGTACAAAATATCTTCATGGAACATGATCTTTACTTAATATCCTAATGATTTTTGGCATAAAAGATAAAATCGATAATTTTGTGCCATACAATGTATTGTTGGCTATTGCCACAAATATACCCGTGCGACATGTGACTGGTGACGTGATCCAGGGTCACAAATAAACACTTAAAGGTGCAGTAAGTGATTTCTGAGAAACACTTTTAATATTTGAAACCAACCCAAACAAACAAACACGCCCCTCCCGTCATTGCTCCGCCCCCAAAATGCACAAACGCAATGCAAGAGATGTGTCTTTATCATCGCTGAAGCAAAGCTAAATAATGCTTCACAAAAAACAAAGCGAAGATGACAAACGAATGACAAGGAAGCAATCCTCAAGTGTAAATACAAGCAAGAGCTGGTTGTTAGTCTCCAGACAAACAGAAACACTCAAAATGTGATAGAAGCAAAATAGGCCAAAGTCTCGAAAATTGATTAGTGCCTTTAGTGTTTAGCCGTAATATCCATGATTGCATGCTAATTTACTCAACATGCACATCAGATTATGATGCATAATGAACATTTGTGTGTGTGTAGGAGGCATCGATCCTGTGCTGCGTGGTTTGCTCTTGTCCCCAGCTAAACTGCAGACAGCAGATCAGATGATGGTGGAGGAACTGACCGAGAGGCTTTTCCAGGCTCAGGGAGGGCTCCCGCTCGACCTAGCGGCGTTAAACCTGCAGAGGGGGCGAGATCACGGCTTACAAGGTGCCTGTCGTTAGATCACCACCTACATAGGCAGCTGCCTTCTAAGGGAGCATCCGAACAGAACTAGAGGGATTTAAACTGCTAAAGCACAGAGACTCAACTAATGCTAGCTATTGATTCTGATGCCATGTAAGAAACTGATGCAACACTCTACTAAGCATAATGCAGAATTATTTTTGATATATAAATTACATGTTGCCTTTTGTTAGTGCAACGTTTTTGAGCAACAATGCTAAAACATTTATTTTTCTTATTATTGGGTAAAAAAAAAAAAAAAAAACTTTCTCAGCTAGAAGCGCCAGCATTTGTTTCATGTCTGAATTGCAAAACATCTTATTAGAAAAGGAAAACAAGTCATAAGCCATATTATATAAAGAAATACAGAATGTGGTTTTTTTTATCATTAAAAAAATAATAATAATTTTTTTTTTCCGAAAAACTATTTTAATTTAATTTAAAATGTCCGAAAAAATGGGACTAAATACAATAATAACTTGCATGACATAAGAAGGTATGTACTTTTGGTTACACTTTATTTTAAGGTGTCATTGTTACAGTGTAATTTATATATTTAAGTACTGAGTAATATTAATTAACTACATGTACATACTATAGGGTATTATGATTTGGTTGAGGGTTAGTTGCACGTAATTATGCATAATTTACTGTTATTACTATGGCAAGTACATGTAACGTGTAACAAGGACACTGTAAAATAAAGTGTTACCGTACTTTTTCTTTTAATCTACTTTTTCTTCCAATCATTATTGAATTTCCTATCATCTCTCCCCTATAATTAGAACTATTTAATAACAGTTTGCTCATTTAATTTCCTTATAATTGACTAATTTCACTAATTTACCTTAATCTGAGTGAGGATGCTGTGCTTGACTTGATTTCATTCTCTCCCCAGGTTACAGTGCATGGAGAAAACTCTGCGGCCTCTCTGCCCCCGCGAACGAGTCTGATTTAACAGGGATTCTGGGTAATGTAGTTCTGGCCAGGAAGCTGCTGCATCTCTATGGATCGGCGGAGAACATAGACGTGTGGGTCGGGGCGATCTCAGAGCCCGCTCTGCCCGGGGGTCGCGTGGGGTCACTGCTGGCATGCCTGATCGCAAAACAGTTCAACACGCTCCGAGACGGTGACCGGTAGTGTGATGTTCCACTTCTTGTTTATTTAAACGTTGAGTGATTTCAATCTGGCATGATATTCAATTCAATTCAATTCAATTAAATTCAATTCACATTTATTTGTATAGTGCTTTTCACAATACACATCGTTTCAAAGCAGCTTTACAGAAAGTGCACAGTGCAGAAAGTCCACATTACAATTTAGAGTGATTTGTTATCAGAGGAAACTGTCTAGTTATGTATTTCAGAAATGTACATATACAAAAATCACAGTTAACTAAACATGTATTAATTTAAACAATGTAATAATTTATATGTATGATATGAAGTACATAATTAACCTTCATCCTTCTGTCGCGCTTTGTAACACGTCTTTCCCTCGCGGGTCAAAATGACCCGAAGCCCATAAAATTGTACTTTTTTTATTTAATTTTAATTTTTTTTTTTTTTTTTTTTGTTATTTGTTATTTCATTTACCTTTTAAATTACTAGATTTGATTAATAAATAAATAGTAATTTAAGCACATTCCTCACATTCTTTCAGCTCAAAATGAAAGAGTTGAGTAATATAAAGAGTAATAAAATATTTTTTTGGTGTAGTTTTAGGATTTGTAGTTTGAATTTTAAGCATTTTTAGGTTTTTCTATGTGTACTGAAGCTTTCCTCGCATTCCATTCATTCCTATGGGGGTCAAAAAGTCCCGCGAGTGAAGGATTTGTTACTTCTTTAAATTTCAACCACAAAACCAATTGTTTTTGTGTGTATTCGTGGTTCAAGTGCGACAAGTCCTAGGGTCTTGGATCCCTCTGATGAACACTCAATTTTTTTAATTTTTTTGGGGGTCAAAATGCCCCGAGGGAAGGATGGGGTTTAAATGGTAATTCTGGTTAAGGTTCTGGTGGCAGAGTGAAGGTGTGTTCAGCTCTGCTCAGAGAGACGCTCTCCACACTACATCTCTGTCCCGCATCATCTGTGACAACACACACATCCGTCTGGTGCCCTTTGACCCCTTCGCACACACACTCCGCCCTGACGACCTGCTGCCCTGCACACGCATCACCCACATGAACCTCTCAGCGTGGAGAGAACCAGATGCTGGTAATAGCGGCCGAAAGGAATCAAATAATCCGTTTATTTGATGTGTTTTATTCATATCCGCCCTATGTTTTGGTCTCATTTTTAGACCCGGTCTGTGGTGCCGTCCCACGGTTGCGTCTGGGTTTCTCTGTGCTGTGTGACTCCACCGTGATGTATCAGTGTCCTACTGGATACTTGCTCCAGGGAGCCGCACACGTCACCTGTGACCCCAGCACTCACAGCTGGAGCCCACAACCACCCACCTGCCACGGTCTCTGCTCACGGGTTTTAGATTCAATTAGATTAAATATGTAATATTAAATGTCAAATAACATTAGATTAAATAGTAAATTAAATAGTAAATATTAATACAATTTTAAACAGTTTGTTAAATATTAAATTAAATATTTAAATTAAATTTAGAAATTGACTTTCAAAATTTAGAACAATGTTTTTATTGGTTATTTAAAATATTGATGAATGATCTCATTTATTTTGGATGTTAGGACATTCTTTAAACTAAACTAAATTAAATATCAAATATTACATTAAATATTAAATGTAAAATATTAATGATAAAATATTAAACAATTAATATTAAATATTAATTAATTTAGTATTATTTAATTGTAAATAAATTTACTATTAAACTTGGACGTTTGAACATTCATAGACGGTCATTAAATTTAATTAAATGTTTTACATGTAAAATAACATTAGATCCGATTATGGTAAATATTAATGAAAAAATATTAAACAATTCATATTAATGTAAAAACCTACAGCGTTTACTCTTTTTTTTTTTTCTGTATTGGAAAATATTCTGTTAATTTATTTAAAATCCTGTCATGTTTACACTCATGAAAATATAAAAAGAAATTGCTATAATAACTAACATGACATAAGAAGATAAATTAAGACATAGTATTTATTTATTTACTTACTTATTTCTGGTCTTATTTCAAACCATAATTTAATTTCCTGACATTATCTTACAATATATGTCATCATGTTACAATAATGACATGACATAAGAAAGTATGTAAATTTTCTTTCAATTTACTTATTTTTAATCATTATTGAATTTCCTATTATCGTTCTCCTATAAAAAGTTAGCTTTTTTATTTCCTAATAATTGACTAATTAAGTAAAAAAAAATTAAATGTAAAATAACTTTAGATTATGTGGTAAATATTAATGGCAAAATATTAAACGTAATTTAATATTAAATTAAATATTAAATCAAATATTATAATAAAATTGGACCCGATTAATTTTACAGCCAGTTTATTAAAACAGTGTTTTTATTGGTTATTTCAGATATCGATGAATGTTCTGCTCATCCGCCCGTCTGCCCTCCACACCTGCAGTGCTTCAACACACCTGGAGGCCACACCTGTACAGGTGAGCAGCTCATCCCCATCAGTCTCCCACATCTACAGCATATATTAATCATAATCACCTAAATGAGCTGTTCTTTGTTGCATATGTAGAACCTGGAGCCCCGCCCCTTTCCGCCTCCTCCATTGTCTCGTCAGTGATGTCAGTCCTAGGGGGCGTGGCTTTGATTCTGCTCTTCCTCGCCTGCTACAAAAGGTGTGTCCAGTTCAAGCAGTTGTTTTGTATGTTTAAACGCATATACTTATACTCAGAATATATCAATCCTGCAGAGTTTTCCTTCGGAAAGCCGAGACGGTGAAGGCAGAATGCTGTCCGAGAGGAAGATGAAATGGAGTCAAGGGAAAACCGGTTTGGAAAATGTGCAGATTTGGTCTGTGTTTACATGTTCAATATTCCAGTTTCATAACCACAGTCTCGTTTCACTGCGCTCGACCAGAAACACTGGACGGAAAACACACACGAATGAAACGCGTTCAAGCCTGCAAAGCATTTTTAACATTTCTCCCAGTGTTCTCGCCCTTGAGAAATGCTTTTGTCCGTGGTAAATCTCTCCCACATGTGACGTCACATCAGCTGACGCACGAAAATCCTTGCTTTGTTGTAGCTTAGCCTTGAATTTGTACACGTATTGAGACTGGCATTTTGCTGTGACCTCATGCATACATGTGTGTATGATGCATTTAAATAAGCTTTGACATTATATGACATAACTATTATTATCTGAATTTCTGAAATGTTCCATTATCTCATAAAATTATATATATATATATAGGTGCTGGTCATATAATTAGAATATCATCAAAAAGTTTATTTATTTCAGTTATTCCATTCAAAAAGTGAAACTTCTATATTATATAGACTCATTACATGCAAAGTGAGATATCTCAAGCCTTTATTTGTTATAATTTTGATGATTATAGCTTACAGCTTATGAAACCCATGAAATCAAAATCTCAGAAAATTAGAATATTACATGAAATCACACAGTAATTACACAGTGATACCATGGTCATTGAACCAGGTTTTGGTTATTTTGGCAGTGTGGGCCGGTGCAAATCCTGCTGGAAAATGAAGTCAGCATCTCCATAAAGCTTGTCTGCTGAAGGAAGCATGAAGTGCTCTGGAAATGTCCTGGTAGACGGCTGCGTTGAGTGGACAGCACAGTGGACCAACACCAGCCGATGACATGGCTCCCCAAACCAACACAGACTGTGGAAACTTCACACTGGACTTCAAGCATCTTGGATTGTGTGCCTCCCCATTCTTCCTCCAGACTCTGGGACCTTGGTTTCCAAATGAGATGCAAAATTTGCTCTCATCAGAAAAGAGGACTTTGGTCCACTGTGCTTTATTAAATCCAGAGTCAACACAGCCGTCTACCAGGACATTTCCAGAGCACTTCATGCTTCCTTCATTTTCCAGCAGGATTTGCACCGGCCCACACTGCCAAAAGAACCAAAACCTGCTTCAATGACCATGGTATCACTGTGTAATTACTGTGTGATTTCATGTAATATTCTAATTTTCTGAGATTTTGATTTTGTGGTTTTCGTAAGCTGTAAGCCATAATCATCAAAATTATAACAAATAAAGGCTTGAGATATCTCACTTTGCATGTAATGAGTCTATATAATATACAAGTTTCACTTTTTTAACTGAAATACTGAAATAAATCAACTTTTTGATGATATTCTAATTATATGACCAGCACCTATATATATATATATTCAATGCCTGTGGAAGTCCATCAATTTATATTCAACCAGCATGATTTTTATACATAAATTATTATGAATAAAGTACAGTTCTAACATGCTATTTCCATCTTTTGGGAACATTTCTTGGGACAACATTCACAAAACAAATCCGAGTCACACAGATTTATATTCCGAAGACTTTAATAGACTGAAAACACACACGGTCATTTTAACATGACGAGGCAGTTTAACTTACACGCAACGGACCTGAGGGTAGACGCTACATTTAATGTGTCACGAATGAAAACGAGGCTGAAAAACATTGCACATATATTTCCAGTTTTAAAAAACCAAAACAGTACAAGCATCTGAAGACATGTTTCACTCGCATCACGTTAAATATGGCGGCTACGGCCCATAAAAGGCTCTGTAAACACTGTATTTGTGCAGTAAGACAGCGATTGTCAATCAAGCAACGGTTATTCTCTACAGGGAGTGTGATGCATCATGGTACAAGTACCATAACCTGTGTCTAAGATGGTTTAGCATTCATAACATGCGTGCTGGTAGTGACGTGTGTGTGCAGGAGTGTCTGTAACAGACTGAGACTCACATGGCACATTTTCTTGGCACATTTCTTGGCACTTTAAGGAGGTTGCATAGAAAAGACCTGTGGAGGATTGTCCATTCAAAGCTGTAAACCGTTTGAAATAACTAGTGCACAAAGCATGCTGGGACAGAAAGCGCCTTAGTGTTCTAAGTGCATTGCACATTCGAGATAGTGTTCAAAACTGCAAGGTGCAAGCTCTAGAACGACCTTATGATTCAATCTATCTATCATATAAAACCTTCACATATTTGTCAAACTGTTTTGGAAGAACATACAGGATGTTTGTAACATAGTAATTCCGACAAAACAAACACAGCATAAGATTTCTGCAAATAAAAGCCAATTATTTTGCTATATTTCTAGAATTCTATCAAACTGGTTGAGATTTGACCGATTTTAGTCCGTCACTGTTTGTAAACTGAGGAACACTAGATGAGCTGAAGACATTTTAGGTTTGACTATAAGGGTTCAAGCTAGGAACTTGGGAAATGGCAAATTAAACAGAGACTTTTTACCGGTAAATGGAAAGGAAACTTGACTTCTTGAAATATAAATGTCTTCCAGATGTTAACCTCGGTGTTAAGTGGCACTTTTTAACACGTTTTGTCCTTCCAAAAGCAAAAATTGCACACAACCTGTCAACAGCAGAACTGGAATGCTGTTATTCCATTGGCTCAGGGAAAAGAGGCATTCTGGGAATTCTTCTGTAGTGTTTCCCTGAATACATACATGAATATATATAGCTATAAAACACCTTCATGGGAGTGTGTGTGTGTGAGTGAGTGTTGAGATGTGTTTCTGTTGTGTTTGTGTTTTCTGGTTCTCTAGCTCTCCTCCGTCAGGAAATATCCCAGTTTGGCCACGCTCATCTCTCTCCGCAGACGCATCACTTCCCAAAACATCTGCTGAACTGCAACCAGAGGAAAATTACAGTTTTCTTCTGACATACTTTATTGTAATAAAAATATCCACTATTTTACTATTAGTAGTATTTTATGGTATTTTTAAATACCAACTAAATAATTCAGTAACAAATCACTTAAAATATATATATATGTGTGTATATATGTGTATATATGTAAGTGTATATATATATATTAGGGCTGTCAAAAGATTAATCGCCATTAATCGCATCCAAAATAAAAGTTTGTGTTTACATATGTGTGTGTGTACTGTGTATAATTAAATTTGTATATATAAATACACACACATGCATGTATATATTTAAGAAAAATGTGTTATTTATATATAAAAAAAATTATATTTATATATAATATAAACTATATAAATATATATACAGTATATGTATGCAAATATTTCTTAAATATATACATGCATGTGTGTGTATTTATATATACAAAATAATTATACACAGTACACACACATATTATGTAAACACAAACTTTTATTTTGGATGCGATTAATCTTTTGACAGCCCTTATATATATATATTTATATATACTTTATATATACACTTTATATATACAAAATTGTATGTATAAATAAAATACATATTTTATTATATATATATATAAAATCTTTAAATTGTGTGTGCATGTATATATATATATATATATATATATATATATATATATATAAATTAAATAAAATATGCATTTTATTATATATACTATTTTAATATTATATAAAATGTTTATGTAATAAAATATCTATTTATATAATTAATATATATATATATATATATATATATATATATATATGTAATATTAAAATGGTATATATATATATATGTAATACATATTTTATTATAGATTTTAATACATATAAATATACAATTTCTGACTACTTATTTGACTTAAAATGTCATATATATCACATTGTCACACACATAATATCTATATATATATACACAAATATAACATTAAAATTAATGTAATATTAAAATGTTATATATAAATAAATATACATTTATTATATATATATATATATATATATATATATAACATATTTCATGTAATATTAAAATATGTAAATAAATAAAAATTGGTATTTCGTATTTACATTTTTATATAATATTAAAATAGTGTATATATATATATATATATATATATAAAATACATATAATACATTAATACATATACACTTTGACTACTATTATTTGTCTTAATCCATTTTCTTTTTATAAAATATTTTCTTATTTATATATATATATACACACACATCACAAAATGGCCAAAGTGAATTGTAGGAGACGAGTGTACAGTTGGTGAACTCACCCTCTTGTCGGACGAGGCCCTGCTGGATGTACCTGATGTAAGTGAAGAAGTTACACACCGCTGTGATCTGAGGAGAGAACACTGATGTATGAACCGGATCCTGAAATTAACATCTCATTTAATAAATGCGCTTCTGAAGAATGAGAGGGAGTGATATAGACATGTACCCGTGCTCTGCTAGACGGAGATATATAGTAGTAATTCTCTTTATCTCCCAGTTTGATGCGATGTCGGCAGTGGCGGGACATCCCACTCAACGCACATTTACTGTTCAAGCAAAAGAGAACACTGGACAATGAAGCTGTCAATCAAATTACTGAACACTCTTAACGGCCAATGAGACACAAGCAGGACAGAATGATACAAGGTGTGTTCACGCCAGATTTATATAAAAAAAATTAAGTAATAAACATTCTCCAGACAGAAAGGAACATGTGTTAGTGTAAATCAGGATTTCATGCACATTTGGTTCATGGAATCACTTACGTTTCTATCGGTGTCCGGCAACCACTGTGAAAACAACCCCAAATCAAACAGTGATTAAAGTGTGATTAAAGTGCGATTAAAGCGTGACTTCCCAGGTCAAAGTGCAATTGCTCTGATTGACAGTATGTGTATTTGTCGCCCCCAGGCAGGATTTAAAGAGGATCCCACATGCTACATGTCAAACCCAAGGATTTTAACTTTGGTCAGGATTAGCGTTAGCCAGTCTGAAAGAGAGAGCTGTTGGTGTGCCTGATATGAAAGTAAGTGTTTGTGCACTCATTCAAGCATGCAGTATTGGGGAATTTAGGCCATTATTTCCAACCATACTTCTCTGTGGTACATACTTAGCATGCATTCTTGTCACAAACCTCAGTAGCTACTCGAAACAGCTGTGCCATTAAACCAAACCTCAGTAGCTACTCGAAACAGCTGTGCCATTAAACCAGACGTTTTATTTTTCAGGTAGCATGTTAGAAAGTTTAGCTAAATTTAAATAATTTGTTTAGCAGTTTACAGTGCCTCATATGACAATGCTAAAAATGCAAAATGCACTTGCATTGTTTTATAAATTGCATTCTGACCTTTTTTTCTTAAAGTTAAGTTTTTTTTAAACTTTCTTTAATGTTGCAGTTTGAGCATGAAAAAGCTCTGCAAAGATACAAAGTACAAAGTCCCTCCAGCGGGAGTTATATCAGTTCTTCTCTATATCAGTGTCAGTGTTTCTGAACTTCCTGAAACGCCTCCATTGTAGTCTTGAGTTTCTTCCAGGAATGAACATAATATTCCACATTATAATAATTCATACGCAGAATAAAGGGGCGGGGCCTGGTTGAATTAGTTAGTAGTGTGTTGAAACTGGAGGTTATGGTAAGGGGCGGGGCATTTCCCAAACACTGACCAATCACAACACACTGCTTCAACCGACCAATCAGAGCACATTGTGCTTTTCAGAAGGAGGGGCTTCATAGAGACAGGAACTAAACAGAGCGTTACTGACAGACTGGGAAAAGAGGAGCTGCAACAATGGAGAATATAAGAAATAAAATGTGTTTCTTGAACACTCAAGCAAATTTCAGTAAAATGCATGCAAGATTCTACATTTGATTTCTGAAATTGGCTAAAAGTGTGAAACAAGGTGACGGATCTGTTTTGTTTATAAAGAGTTACCATGAGTCCATCCATGACTTACTTGGGTCCTCCACATTCGATGTCTTTGACCGTGGGCAGCGACGACATCGCTACAGGCTCGATGGTGAGAGAGTTGTTCTCCACCGCGCACTGGACAGACTGAGACAACTGGAGGAAAGCCATGAGAGAAGGTCTGAGAGGACGGAAAACACAGAGAAAGATAACAGAGCTGATGTTTACTGGCGTACCTCAGAACATGTGAATGAAAGGCAGGGTCCGATATCTTCCCTGAACACCCTGCTGATGAACGCTGAGGAACGGTCCAGACCGGGCTTCTCCTTCCACGAGAGGAACTCCGCAAACAACACTGAGTCCATCTACATCACAGAAGCTTTAGTTCACTCTTTTTAACCACTCAGTGAATTCATGCTCTTCTTCATCAATGTGTTGATTGCTTTTTTGCTACTTTGTTTTGTTTCTCTGCTGAAAAAAGCTGGTTTGCTGGTCTAGGATATTTTAGTATAGTGGTCAGACTTTACAATAAGGTCCCATTAATATGGAAGCTTGTTTCCGCCACTGAATAATAAATAAATAATAATAATTGCGACTTTTTTTCTCACAATTGCAATATATGAAGTCAGAATTGTGACTTTTTTTTCTCAGAATTTTTCTCGCAATTCTGAGATATAAAGTCGCAATTCTGAGAAATAAAGTCAGAATTGTGAGATGTAAACTCACAATTGTGAGATAAAAAGTCAGAATTGCGTGATATAAAGTCGCAATTGCGACAAAAAAAGTCAGAATTGTGAGAAAAAAAGTCAGAATTCTGACTTTATAACACGCAATTGCATCTTATTTCACGCAATTCTGACTTTATATCTCGCAATTCTGAGAAATAAAGTCAGAATTACGAGATGTAAACTCGCAATTGTGAGATAAAAAGTCGCAATTATCTTTTAAAATGTTTTATTCTGTGGTGGAAACAAGCTACCATACATTAATTCTAAATGTATGAACTAATAATAACTAAAAATGAGCGATACATTTATTACAGTACAGTATTATCTGTGTATTATCAGAACATAAAAACACAGCTGTTCATTGTTAGCTCTTGTCAGCTCAGGTCCATTAAATATTATTAACAGGTAAAACTTTTGATTTTTTAACAATGTATTAGTAAATGTTGAAATTGACATTGATTAATAAATGCTTTAGAGGTATGTCAACGAATGGAATCTTATTGTAAAGTCTGACTATTATTTATATACTACTAAAATATTTATTCATATTTTGAATTGGATTTTATTTTCATATTTTAATTTGAGTTTAAGTTCTAGTAATTGAGTTATGTGTTTTTGTCTTTTTTTTTTTGTTGCCATTTTTTAATCTAATATTTACATTTGATTTCATCTTTATTTCAATAACGAAAAGGATTTTTAATAGTTTGTTTATGGGAGTTTTGGGTATTTGACAGCTGTCCAGGACCAGCTAAACCAGCAAACCACTTTTTGGGCTGGATTAAAAAGCTTTTTTTTTTTTTTTTCACCAGGGAAAGAAAGAAAAATAAGTTCTAAAGTTCTAATTTGTAACCCTTTGTACCCTGTTGCCATAGAGAGAGTTCACACACAGGTCACACTGACCAGCTGACCAGGAATCAGACACACAGTATCAGACAGAGGAGAACAGGAACTGCACAGATCAGAGAAATGCAGGCGGGGGGGAAGAGAGGAAGAACAGCAGGAAATCAGTGAAGGAACAGTAAAACAGTGATCAAGCCTTCATCATGCAGGTACAGGCTCTGTAAGCCAGTGATCTTGATGTTGTGTGTACCTCTCTGTCCTCCCGGTTTGTCGCTGCATTGGTCGGCAGCGGCTCCGTCTGCAGCTGGAGGGCTCCGCTGGCGCTCTTGTTGCGCGTGTGGCCCCGGGGCCGGCTGGAGCCCGGAGAAAGCAGCTGAGGGTGGAGCTGGCGGTTCGGGGAGGAGGGCGTAGAGGTCAACACCAGGGTTTTCAGAGCAGAGACCTCCGCCTGCAGGACGTCAATCTGAGACCACAGAAAGAGTGAGACAGAAAGAGTGAGCAGAGAGTGAGACAGATAGAGAGACAGATAGAGACAGACAGATAGAGTGAGACAGAGACAGATAGATAGAGTGAGACAGATAGAGTAAGACAGACAGATAAAGTGAGACAGATAGAGAGACAGACAGATAGAGAGAGACAGAAAGAGTGAGACAGAAAGAGTGAGCAGAGAGTGAGACAGATAGAGAGACAGATAGAGACAGACAGATAGAGTGAGACAGATAGAGTGAGACAGAGACAGACAGATAGAGTGAGACAGATAGAGTAAGACAGACAGATAAAGTGAGACAGATAGAGAGACAGACAGATAGAGTGAGACAGATAGAGTGAGACAGATAGAGTGAGACAGACAGAGTGAGACAGATAGAGTGAGACAGATAGAGTGAGACAGATAGAGTGAGACAGACAGAGTGAGACAGACAGAGTGAGACAGATAGATAAAGTGAGACAGATAGAGTGAGACAGATAGAGTGAGACAGACAGATAAAGTGAGACAGATAGAGAGACAGACAGAGTGAGACAGATAGAGAGACAGACAGATAGAGTGAGACAGATAGAGAGAGACAGACAGATAAAGTGAGACAGATAGAGTGAGACAGACAAAGTGAGACAGATAGAGAGACAGACAGATAGAGTGAGACAGATAGAGTGAGACAGACAGAGTGAGACAGATAGAGTGAGACAGAAAGAGTGAGTAGAGAGTGAGACAAAGAGTGAGACAGACAGAGTGAGACAGATAGAGAGAGACAGATAGAGAGAAACAGACAGATAGAGTGAGAAAAACAGCTAGAGTGAGACAGACAGCTAGAGAGAGACAGACGGAGTGAGACAGGTAGATAAAGAGAGACAGACAGATAGAGAGAGATAGAGAGAGAGAGAGAGACAGACAGCACCTTGCCCTGCGCCTCCTTCAGCTGTTTCTCCGCCGCCGCCTGCTTCACGTTGGCCTCTCGCACCATCTTATGAGCCTCCTAGAGACCAGAGATCAACACACAGGTCTGAGACATGAAATACTCCTGGCAAGAGGACATGTCCCTAGTCTAACATGCTCAACTATTTTAAATAGCATTTTACAAATGTTTTTATGACTATGCTTGCAGCGTTTTTTTTTTTGTTATTTAATATTAATTGTGAGACTACATAAAATATTTTTTAAAAAATAACTATTTAATTATAATATGTTTTATTCAGAGCTTGACGGCAGTGGTGTGTAACGCAGTCACTCCTACTAGCCACTTTGGCGGGTTGAATTTTATATTCAATAAATATATCTTTTTAATTGTAGTTTTTTATAAAAGGCATCTGAAATAATAAACTAAGTGCAATATATTGTTGTCAATTAGTACATGGCACACATATTAGTCTCACTATTGAACTCTATATCTCCACACAATAGTCAAGCTACTGTCAGCGATGATGTCACATTAGTCCCGCCCACCTCAAACAGACTGGCGGTCAGTTCCTCCAATTCCAGCTCGAGCTGATTCCTGACATGAGACAGTCTGACACACTCCTCGTCTTTCAGCTTCAGCTCCTGAAAACACAGACAGCCGTCAATAAAACAGAACTGAATTGAGTAAGAGAACATTTTAATGGTTCGTTCATATTTCAAAGCAGTCCATATTCATGTACATTAATGTCTATATCATCTTGGAAAATATTAAATAACTAACGGGCACCAGCATCATTGGATGGAATAATAAAACAATGAAAAAGTTTAATTAAAAAAATGAAAAATAAACATTTAAAAATAACTATAATATGAGTAGACGTATCTCCTGTTGACACTGCTGCTATTTTGTTTGACTGACACGACATCACAACAGTCAAATGAGAGAAGTTGTAGGCTAGCTTACAAAAAAAAATAAGTTTCCAACTTGCAATTATGGTTTGACAAAGACATGAGCAGTTATTACATTTCGGAAACACATAATTTGTAACTTGAAACCGTGTGCTGGAGCTTTAAAGATCTGAAACACTGATCTGAAGAGCCTACAATGAAAATATCAAGACCCTCTTTCTTAGCTAAATGTAAAGTCCCCCCAAAACATTACTTTTAATAGTTTAGAAGAGAATAGAAAGGAATCTGAGAGGACAGATATGCTTTCAGAGTAGATCGGAATAGAATAGAATAGAATCGAATAGAATGGAATGGAATAGAACGCTATAGAATGGAATGGAATAGAACAGAATAGAAAGGAATAGAATAGAACGGAATCTGAGAGGACAGATATATGCTTTCAGAGTAGATCGGAATAGAATAGAATAGAATCGAATAGAATGGAATGGAATAGAACGCTATAGAATGGAATGGAATAGAATAGAATGGAATGGAATAGAACAGAATAGAAAGGAATAGAATAGAACGGAATCTGAGAGGACAGATATATGCTTTCAGAGTAGATCGGATTCGGAATAGAATCGAATAGAATGGAATGGAATAGAACGCTATAGAATGGAATAGAATGGAATGGAATAGAACAGAATAGAAAGGAATAGAATAGAACGGAATCTGAGAGGACAGATATGCTTTCAGAGTAGATCGGAATAGAATAGAATAGAATCGAACAGAACAGAACAGAACAGAATGGAATAGAACGGAATAGAATGGAATGGAATAGAACGGAATAGAATGGAATGGAATAGAATAGAATGGAATAGAACGGAATAGAATGGAATGGAATAGAACGGAATAGAATAGAATAGAATGAAATACATCGGAATAGAATAGAATCGAATCGAACGGAATGGAATGGAATATACTGGAATAGAATGGAATAGAGTGGCACCTTTTGTGCAGCATCCAGCTGGTCTCTGAGGAATTCTGTTCCCTTCTCCTTGATCTCCAGAGAGGAACTCCGCAGACGGGACATGTTGTAGGTCTCTTGTCTGTGTGCTCCTGCCTCCTCCGGGGGCATCTTCTTCCTCTGCCCCCCATCACCCCCCAATCCGGGGCTCGGCTCCGGCTCCAGGTCGACCAATCTGCAGGAAGCATACGTCTTTTTTATTATTTTATAGTCATGATTATTTGGTCCAAAACGGTGTGAATGTAGCCTATATGAACACTCAAGTGGAAAGAGATTATATTTTTTTAAAACTATGTTCACTTTATACAGTTTATAAATTCTGTCATCATTTACTCGTCCTCATCTGTACGAGTTTCTTTCTTCTGTTGAACACAAAAGAAGATTGTTGGTGACTAAACAGTTGATGGACCCCATTGACTTCCATAGTAATTTTTTTTCATACTATGCAAGTCATCAACTGTTTGGTTACCCATATTCTTCAAAATATCTTCTTTTGTCTTCAGCAGAAGAAAGAAACTCATACAGGTTTGGAACAACTTAAACACAAGTTAATGATGACAGAATATTCATTTGTGGGTGAACTGTCCCTTAAGTTGGTTCTTGAACACACTTTCCCCTTCGTATCGTTCAGCCTAGAGGATATCACACTCTCATATATCACAAGGATGTCTTCAGAGAAAAACTATAGGATAGTAACACTCAAATAGATCCCTAACTGTCCTTTTTAATAGCCAATAAGATTATCACATAAAATCCCAACAAGGATCGTACGCAAATGAATCCAGTCATGAAAATATAACGCCACACCCGTCCTTATATAGTACGATAGAGCTGCCTGTGGGGGAATTAATAGACGCTCGTGTGTGATAATGATCAGAATCAGCCCTGTTTATGTAAGTCATCGCTCCGCGGCTGTCGCGGCATTTCCCGTGTTCGCTCCCCGCCCTTCCCCTCACCTCGCCCGGCTACAGCACTCACCGCGACCCGCTGACGAGACGACAACACAAACAATGAAACAATCTTAACAAAGTTGCAGTGTTGCAAAATTGCAGCTCCGCTTCCTGAAATAAAGAGTAACAAAAGTACCAGTAGATCCCGCTGAGGTTTCCCGAACACGACTGAGCTCTATAGCAGAAATCTGATCCAGATAAACAGTCCGGAATCCGGATCCGAGAGAGGAATCTGTGTTTAGATTTGTTTTGTTTTGGGTAGGACAGTCCGGTAGACTTTCCTCTGAGATTGAGCAGGAAAAATGTCCCGCTGTCAATCACGGGTCACATGACTCAGTGGAGGCATCCAGGAATCACGTGATGTGCCCCAAACAATTGGTTCTATTCTATTCTATTCTTCTATTCTATTCTGTATGTAATGTGCTCATGTTCTGTTGTCTCTGTTCTGTTCTGTTTTGTTTTGTATGTTAAGTTATGTTTTCATTAATGTTATATTGTTTGTTCAGTTCTGGCATGTTTGTTCTGTTGTTATGTGTACTATGTTATTTAGTATTATATTGTTTGTACAGTTCTGGTGTGTAATGTTTGTTTCATTCTGTTATGTTATGTTTTATGTTATGTTACTGTTGTTATGTTACTTAAATGTTCTTAATTCTGATTGACTTTCACACATTGATATTGTGTGTATAGTTCAGTGCATTCATCAGAATTAGAGATCACATCCTCTTTATTCATTCGCTAAATGGGTGGAAGATTTTGCTCTGTCACCATTTTTAACAGTTTTTACACAACATTAGACTGGTTGTTGTTAAAGCTATCAAAACAAAGAAAGTATTACTATGGTATTTTTGTTTAGGTGAAGTCTGGACGTACCTCCCGACCGGACATCTCTCTTCCTCCGCTGTGTGCCGATCCGTAAGATCACCATTCCTGAAGAACGTAGGCGATGAGTACACTGCTATCCCAGAATTCCCTGCCACCAGCAGCTCGTACCCTGGGACAGACCGGGATCGTGCAGGAGGAGAGGAGGAGAGCTGCACACGGTGGATTCCTTCAAAAGTGTCCATCACGGAAAGTATATTCACACACACACACTTGCCCTGAGAGTGTTCGCTTCAGTTGTGTTTCTCACAGCCAGCCTGTTAAAGACAGAGAGATTACATGCAAGTTCAGAGATGAAGACATTGTAGTTTTTTACTGTTAAAGTTTCCATTCAGTTTATCAAAGTGTAACTAAAGCGTTGCACCATAACCTAATGTCTGCCACAATGTAGCCAGTTAAATATCTACCGAACACGCTCTCGAAGACACTAAACGGAAAGTATTTAACCAAAGAAACGGACAAATAGTCCATCTACAACATTTATCCTTATTATTCAAGTCTAAAATAATAAATACAGTATTGGTCAAAAGTGATGTCTCTAGGGTATATTTGTTTTTAATGACCCTACAAGTTCAATTAAACCATCAAAATATGAGGGAAAAATATATATTTTTAAAATAATTTAATAAAAAAACAATATAATTATATAAACATGATACCACAGTGCTTTGATATATACTGATTACCATGATATACAATGATATTTTCAAGTTAATTATAAGAATACCATGGTATTAGCTTGATAATAAATTATAGGTTTAGGTATTTAAATATGTATATATAAACACCATTACATTAAATGAAGAAGTAATAATTAATATTCTTTATCCTGCGGTCAGAAACATTTATAGTTGCTTTTAAAAGTGCAAGTGTCATTTTTAATGGTGGCATATTATCAGATGCATTGAAAGCCTCAATTGTTCTCCATGTCAAACACAAGCACAGACCAGATGAATCAGGCTTACCCCAGTGATCATGTGTGTCTCGTCATGCTCCTTCAGCCTCTCCATTCCCGTCAAATACGCCCTCAGATGCTGTTCTCGTGTGGAGGATCTGAACGGCTGTTTCAACCCTGAACGATCGCGGCTCTTGTGGTCAGGCAGGGGTTAATGAAACACACACCGGGGCATTTCCTCCACTAGAGGGCCCTATAGAGCCCTCAACACCCCGCTGAGGGCCTCACCATCACAAAGTGTTTAATGGAGCCTGAACTCCTCATGGATCAGTTAGGGTTGGTTGATTATTGACATCATATTTTCATTACATAACTGCAATTAATGCATGCCTCTATTAATCGAGTTGAATATGTATGAGTGTTTGTGCTTGTGTTTTGAAAGATTTGCTGAGATTAACAAACCCCCCAGTTCTCCACAATGCCTCTTTGTTAGTGGAAAACAGATTAGCGGGTCAAGTGACCGGAGGTGTGGGCGTCTCATGCTCTCCTCCACTCCATCCTTCCTTCTTAACGGTTCCGGTACCGACCGTCAGCTCACACAACATCACACGCTGTGAGGAGAGTGGCTTATTTCTTATAGAGAGTGTTTGAGGCCTTCAGACGAGGAATAGTAAGCAGTTGCATTTGCAGTTTTGTGTTTCTCTTTTAACGCTAGTTTAACTTCATTTTACCCATGCATGCTTGTGAATATAATTGACTTGTTGCAGTTTAGGTGTTGCTGCATGCTAACTAACATCAAACTAGCATGTGATCTCTGTGTGTGTGTGCACTGTGATTCAGTGCTGAGCGTGCATGTGTTTCCCAGTGCCGTTGTCCATCCTTCTGTCTAATAACTGAAAGGTGAAAGGTCAGTTTGAGCAGTAGAGGCTGTGAGGCTCGTCAGATGCGCGCGTGAGGGTGAATAAATTATGACAGAATTAAAAATAATGGGTGAACTGTCCCTTTAAACTATTTTCAGGATTATTGGAATTCATTTTTACTGGGTCATGTATCACTTTTCAATTAACTATACCTATTGTATTTATGAATTGACCCAGCTGATAAATCAGTGGCACTTTTAGCGAGCAGGACTGCATGAAGTGACTGGCATTAGAAAGATGTTTTCTATATATCCAGCAGAGGGACATATAGATCCATTCATTTTTCTGCATGTGAACAACTCCTATCACTACTTTTTTATATATATTTTGTGAATATATATATTTGAACATTATAAAATACATCAAAATCAGTATTTTTGTGAAAAAAATGCCACATACATTTGCAAAAATACAACTGAAATGCCATTAAAAAAATGAAGAGCAGGGTGTATTCACAAATTATTTATCTCAACAAACCAAATGCAAAAAAATCCCTAACTTTAGAACAAGAAATTATATAAAAAAAAAAAAGTAAATAAAACCAATAGCAATAAGCAGAAATGAACAGGAGTTTTAACAGTACATTATAATAACCATTTTTATAGCTGGTGTGTGGTGAGCGCACTGGCGCCGTTGTTCTGTTCATCCAAGTGGATGCTGCACACTGGTGGTGGTTGAGGAGAGACCCCTGATATGATTGTAAAGCGCTTTGGGTGTACAGTAGTACATATGAAAGCGCTATATAAATGCCTCATTCTTGTTTCTTTATTCTTTTTTACTTTATTTTTATAATGTCTTAATATATTGGTAATACTTTACAATAAGGTTTGCAACAATAAACATATTTTTTAACATAAACAAAGATTAACAAACACAGCAACAAATGTATTGCTCATGGTTAGTTAATACATTAACTAATGTTAACTAATGAACCTTATTGTAAAGTGTTAGCAATATATTAAACATTCATTCCCTTATGTTTTGTGCTGTATTGTCATCATTTTAGTGTCACAGGACAATGTAGTGAAGCATTAATTTTACTTCGCCTACTAACAGGCAAATCTGATTTTATGCTGATCAGACAAAGGTAAATTTATCATAGAGGCAATTAAAGATTATGCTACTAAGATTACTCAGTAAACTCTATTCAAATACCATCACTTATCTCCCACGTCCTCTGTCTGCACCTCTTGTACTATAGGTTTTTACTATTTTACTATGTCCTAATAGAGAGGTGATGACTGGATTGAACACAACTTTTCACCTGATGTATTGCACTTGTATCATTTGGCCATGAACATTTATCTACTTTAAAAGCAAAGATCTCACAACTATGGAAGAGATGTTTATTTATTTGTACTGAATGTTGAGCTTCATACTTAAGATTGTCATTTCATGATCTTCATATGTAACAGGAACATTAATCACGATCAAGTCATTTTATATATTTTATTCCCAAAGGATTCGGAAACTTTCAAATTAATAAAATGTATACATCAAATCTAACTGTCTTTGAATCTTTCAATTCTGACTTATACATAAAACAAGAATTGAATAATGCATGCATAGCAGGGCTTTATTCCTAGAGCGTGTACATATGAATTTATTCCTAGAGCGAGACAAATGAATACAGTAACAATGCATCACATTCAACCTCTTGTTGAAACAGCTGTCAAAATGGATGGCTTGCAACATGACTGTTTTGAAAGATTTACAGTAGGAATGGTAAGATCACAGTACTTGTTGTCTGCAACTTCATACATCATCTGTCTCGGAAATCTGAAACAATAAAACTACATAATATATGCAGCTTAAAACAAAACAGATGTCTCCTATATGCACGTCATTATTACATACATTATCATTATCATCAGTTCAATATGTGGCGGACATGAAAATCCATCAATACTAAAAATAAATGTTTATGTTCACACATAGACTAAACAGCAGTTCATAAACTATTGCTTCAACCGATCTCTAACTTCTTTAGCTTCAGTAAACACACAGAAATGCACCGATCAACTGCACATACCTCTGCTGTACTCAGCTATGATGCTGATTGGTCGATTGATAAGCTTAAATCTGATTGGCTAAAGACTGATCCGTGTAGGAGGAGAGCGCTGCCAGGAAAGTCTCAAACACACACACACACACACACACATATCCAAGGCGATTCACTCGTGAATGACGATTTGCATATTCACATTCAGGGATAAACTCGTACATTTTAAACATTCGAAGGTTTTTGTGCACAGATGTATAGGCTATCTACGAATTGTGTTTTGCATTTGTGAAATGTATTTTATGAATTTATCATTTTATTTTGCGCATGTGAATTTATTTTGAACATTACTCATACCGCACAATGGACTCGTTCCTTTTCTCCCTGTTTCCGTGATGAATTCACTAACACCTTTAATGAGGTGTGTCTGTCTCTGTCCCTGGAGTCACCCTTACCCGACTTGGATGCTGAAGAACATCTTAGTCTGTTCAATACTGTATGCTCCGAGGTTTTAAATACCACTGCTCCTTTAAAAACGAAGAAGCCAAAACCTAAGACTGAACCATGGCTCAATGATACCATCCGCTCTCTGAGGCGAGCATGTAGAAGAGCAGAACGTAAATGGAAAAGTGATAAGCTACAAGTTTCTTATGAAATGCTGAAAAACTCCCTCAGTGCTTTTCAGAAAGCCATGATGTCTGCTAAGTCTAAGTATTTTTCTAATTTAATTTAAAAAAAACATCATAGTTCAAAAGCCTTATTTTCTGTGTTAAACTCTGCTCTAAATCCTCCTGTAAATGTGATTTCAAATCCCTCAGTATCATTATGTGAAGGTTTCTCAAGGTTTTTCTGTGAGAAGATCACCTCTCTAAGATCTCAGTTACAACCTTCTGCTATTGTCTCACCTGAACTGGGTTGTTCTTCAGCCATATGGAGCGTCTTTGACCCAGTTTCTCTTCTGTCTCTCAGAGAAATTGTTGATCACTTGAAACCTTCCTTCTGCTCTCTTGATGTTCTTTCTCCCCGTATTTTGAAACAAATTTTTGATTCAGTTGGAACAAGTTTGGTGTCTTTTGTGAATAAATGCTTGAGCACTGGGACTATCCCTGATAGCCTAAAACAAGCTAGCCTACCGTTACACCTCTTCTCAAGAAACTTTCACTTGATGATAGGGATTTTAATAATTTTCGACCTATCTCGACACTACCTTTTATTGCAAAAGCATTCTCAAAACGGTTCATAATCAACTCCAGTCTTTTCTTAGCTCAAATCAAATTCTTGAAACTTTCCAGTCTGGTTTTAAGCCTCTGCACAGCACCGAGTCTGCTTTATTAAGGGTCTCTAATGATATACTGTTAGCGACTGATGCTGGTGACTCGGTCATCCTAATAATGTTAGACTTAACCTCGGCTTTTGATACAGTTGATCATAAAACTCTTTTATTCCGACTAGAATATTCTGTGGGCATTCAGGGAACTGTCCTCAGTTGGTTTAAATCATATCTAACAAATAGAAGTTTCTCTGTTAAACTTGGTAATTTTTCTTCCTCGCCTGCTCAACTCTCCTGTGGAGTGCCGCAGGGGTCTATTCTCGCACCCATTCTTTTTTCCCTGTATTTACTTCCTCTGGGCTCCATTTTCAGAAAGCATGGTGTATCATTTCACTGCTATGCAGATGACACACAAATTTATTTGCCTCTGAAACGCAACAAAGATACTGCTCTGAAATCTCTTTTTGCATGCCTAGAAGAAGTAAAAATGTGGTTTTCTCAAAATTTCTTATTTCTGAATGAATCCAAAACCGAGGTTATAGTCTTTGGCCCCCATGACAACTTTAATAGCAGTAACATTGATCTGGATCACCTCTCTCCAACTTCATCTTGCATTAAAAACTTAGGTGTTTTCTGGGATCAGAACTTCAAATTTGAAAAACAAATTAATGCGGTGATTAGTTCTTGTTTTTTCCAGTTACGTCTTCTCTCTAAGATCAGATCCTCTCTTTCTGAGAAAACCTTAGAGATTGCTGTCCATGCGCTCATTACATCTCGGTTGGATTATTGCAACTCCCTCTACTATGGCATACCCAAACACTCTATTGCTCGTCTCCAATTAGTACAGAATGTTGCTGCAAAGTTTCTCAAAAGAAAACGCAAATTTGATCATGTTTCACCTATTTTAAAATCGCTGCATTGGCTACCAGTGCATTTTAGAATTGAATTTAAAATTCTTCTCTTTGTTTTTAAATCCGTAAATAATCTGGCACCGAGCTATTTGTCCAAGCTTCTCTGTCCACATAATCCCACACGAAACCTGAGGTCTGGTGATCAGAAACTATTGTCAGTCCCCAGATCACGGTTAAAGAATAGAGGAGACAGAGCCTTTGCGATTGCTGGCCCTAGGCTGTGGAACAGCCTTCCATTTTACATCAGAGCGGCTCAATCTCTAACTGTTTTTAAATCCTCTCTTAAAACCTACTTTTTTTCTTTAGCTTTTAATACATTGTGAGCTTTTGTCATGAATATGTGGTTATGTTTTGTATCTTGTGTATTGTTCAGCACTTTGGTCAGCCCTGTTTGCTGTTTTTAAATGTGCTATATAAATAAATACAAACTTGAAACTTGAACTTGTGAATTTGAAATTGTCTACGCATGTGTGAATCTTGGTTTTTGTGTAAATTATTATTGATACTCATACTGATCTGTTTCCATAATATGATCCCCCGACTGATGTTACGACTTTCTACTCAAGCACCTTTACAGAATTGTAGTGGAGTAAAAAATATGATATTTGTCTTTCAAATGTAGTGAAGTTAAAATAACAAGTTTCCAGAAAAAAATGTTATACCTAAGTAAAGTATAGATACTCAAAAAGTGTACTTAACTCAAGTAAACTTACTGTAGGCTACTTTGTTACTGTCCACCTCTGCTAAATAGGATATTATTATTGATTAATTCATTAATTAATAGTGAATTAATGCACTCATTTGTTTTCTTAAACATTGTATAGTAAGCTATGCATATTCTAAATTAATATCATCCGTATATACTTAGAAATAAAACTGACAGTTTCTGGAGACTTGACTTCGAGGGAGGACTCGATAATGACAACGGTAGATTCTCTTGCTTTATTTGGATCTATGTTTGGTAAAAATTGATCAAGGAATGTGTATATCATAATGTTGAATGAAATATGTTCAACTGGCTTAGCCATCAGATCCTTTTGTCCACCCTCTGATTGCTGTGCATCATGGGAACTGCACTGTAAACCTCACAGGTCTTTAAATGTTTCTTGGGGAGGGGAGGAATTCAAAGCACATCAACTAGTCGCAGATGAACTTATATACATCGCTCACTGGGATATATTATACAGGCACATTGTTTCTCCTACCACTGCTATGCTGGAGACAAACAGCTTTACTTTTTATTTCAGGCAGACGATCTAACGGTCACTGCACGGATGAAAGATCATCAGCTGCAACTCAGTGAAGCAGAAACAGAGCTCGCTCAGCCACTCCGATGATCAGCGTACTTTCACCATCCAGCTACTGACCCATCAACAATATTTTCATCCTGATCCGCCAGAAATCTTTAATGACCAACTGACATACAGTGACCACATTGCAAAAAAAAAAAAAAAAAAAAACTAGCTTGAGCTTGTACTATTCTGACATTGTTTAACCCCTTAGCTGTCACCCCCCTTTTTGAGAATGGACATTAAAATGCACTATTCAAGCTTAAATGGTTGTAATTCAAGAATGCTTTGGAGTACAGACCTAAGTTGGGTCTTGTTTTAAAGGTAAAAAATAGCAGATTATTGCTGAAGTGAAAGCACTTCAAAAAATTAAAGTATGAAAAAGTTATGGAAGTAATTTATTTAATATTTTTATTTTATTTAAAATATATATTTTACAAAATATGTTTTACAAAAAAATTACTATAAAATCAAAGCCAAATATCTAACCAAGTTGTGTTCCAAATTTGAAGTTGATATCACAAAAAATGAAGTTCCCATGAGATTTTGTTTAGGCGTATTACCAAAAATAGCCACCAGGTCTCATTGAATTCCATTGAATTTTACTGTATGCATTCTACCATAACAAATTAATAAATTTCTGTCCAAATATCACTTCTGTCACAAAATATGGAACCTTGAGACTTAGACCTTTCTGACAATATGTGTTTTGTCAAGATTAGAAAATATTTTGATCATAAATTATGAAACATAATGATGCCCAAAAGGGGAGGAGCCTAATAAAATAATTTAGAGTACCGTTTCTATGGTAACACAATGTCCAATTTCAAAACAGTTTTCACAGGATGAATTCTGAGATCGTAAGCTTTCAAATGATACCTAATTTATGATAACTAATAAAATATGTAATATAATAAAAAAAGCGATAAAAAATATAATACAATATTTTAGAGGATAATATATATATTATACTTTTTAGAAGATAACATTATTTTATAATTTTTTATTGACAAATACTAGATTATATATTTTCTAATGAAATTTTAGCATAAAAACCAACATTTCAAATATTAAAAGTGTGTGCATCAACTTTTTGTGACGAAGTTCAGAACTCCTGTTATTATGTAGATTTTTTGAGGTGCACTCTTGTCATAAATTCATCTATTTCTGTTCCTACATAATTTATAAGAAAAAAACAGTCCTAAATATCTGTTTAGGAGCCTTAGAACTTTCCAACGATATATAGTTTGTCATAATTAGATTAGGATTAAATAGTAATATAGGGAAGTAAAGTTAGGCGTCCCGTATACGGGACAGTTAAGGGGTTAAATCTGTGTGTATTTATGACTTTTCATGCTTCTTGCTTCTTTAAGGTGAATTGCTTGTATTCCTTATTTGTAAGTTGATCCTGTTTTTATGACTTTTAAATAAAAAACATCTCAGCCAAGTTTTATATCTCGTCTATATACCACATGTTTATCATTTAATAATAACAATAAATAAATAAACTAGATGTACCGCATGGTGGTACAAAATATGACCGCCGCTCAGGCCTGCACTGGCTTTCCACAAAAATAATTGACGTGGAGCAATTTGGCTGTATTGTGTGTTTATGTATATAAGTTGTATATTTTAAAAGACTGTCTGGAGTATTCCTGTGGATCATGGATAATTTAGAATTTTGTAATTATTTGCCATTACTATTTAAGTTTTATACCAAAAGTCATTAGTTTAGACACTTACAGTTTTTCTCGATTGTTTACACACATTTTCTGGTACTTGAGACACAATGACCACAACATGTAACTCATTCACCAACCCCCTGAGTCAATTCTGCTAAACTACAGGCACAATTCCTGCTTTACACTCAAATTGCAGTTCTAAAACACACTTTTTTCAAAACACTACACACAATTCTCTCAATTAAAAAAGGCCTAACGGTGCGTGTCCACCACGATACCAGGGACACCGAAACACCGGGGAACATGAAATTTGGTGGGCATGTAGCCCCACTAGACTTTTACGGAAAAATTTCGTTTGGTCCCCGGGGGCCACTCCCCCCCCATGCTGGGCCCCCCCAAACCCAAAAAATGCAGTTTTTCCTAAATAACTACCTGAACCGTGGCACCGAGGATGAAGAAATTTTTATGGTATGTTGGTCTACTAGACTTCTAAGGAAAAATTTCGTTTGGTCCCCGGGGGCCACTCCCCCCCCGCGCTGGGCCCCCCCAAACCCAAAAAATGCAGTTTTTCCTAAATAACTACCTGAACCGTGGCACCGAGGATGAAGACATTTTTATGGTATGTTGCTCTTAAGGGCCCACATCAACCTAGCCCATAATCACTCATTTGTGATTTGCGCCCCTCCCATAAAAAATGAAAATGCAATATTATTCTGCTTTAATCGCCCCTATCTTCAGTTGAGATGTTCAGAACTGCACCATATTTCATCTGTATGATTAACTTGACATCCTCTGGGGGTATGCTAAGTTTCGTAGAATTTCATCCATGGGGGGGTATAAAATAAATTCATTTTTGTGCACATTTAGTGACTGTACACTCATCGGCCTGTAGATGGTGGTGTTGAGCGAAGGGTTGCTGGTTTAGGATGATACTGTCACTAAGGTTGCCAACTGTCCCGAATTAGGCGGGACGTCCCGTATTTTGGGCCTAATTTATTTGTATTTTATCACTGTCCACGTTTTGATTTCGGCTAATCAATTTTGGCGAATGCAAACAACGTGATTATTGTTCATGAGTCTAACATCCAGCCACGCAAGAAAACATGTAATCTACCTGAGGGAATAATATGCTCAAAAAACATTTCTGATTATTATTAATGTTTTAAAGCTTTTAGAAAGTACATAGAAAGCTTTTGTAACATTATCTTAACTGTCACTTTTGATTAATGTAATGCATCCTTGCTGAATAAAAGTAGGCAATTACTTTCTTTATTTTTTTCCCCCAAAAAATAATCTTACTAACCCCAAACTTTTGAACTGTAAGCCTAGTGTATACTGTTAAAAAAGCTTTCTATTTTAGATAAATGCTGTTATTTTGAACTATGGTTTGTTTGTAATGTGACTTTTTTCATGTATGACATTAAAATTATTTTTAGAATTAAATAGGCCTACATAAATAGGTTAAGCAATACAAATGTGTTTATGTCTGATAACCTTTTAAACACAAACTTAACTGCAGACACTGAAATGACGTCCACTGTGTGATACAGTAGGCTACAAATATTTTGAGTGTCCCGCATTTTCCTTTTCTGAAGTTGGCAACCTAACTGTCACACACACACATCCAGGAATACAAACAAACGCAAGCATGCACACACACTGACATCCACACGCACAGACACACACCCATACACACACATACAAATCCACATGCACAGACACACACACACAAACACACACGCGCACACACATGTACGCACACATACACGCACAGACACACACACACACACACACACACATACACACACAGACAGACATGCACATACTACTACTTTTTTTAGGTAGGCTATATACATAAACACACAATACAGCCAAATTGCTCCACGTCAATTATTTTTGTGGAAAGCCAGTGCAGGCCTGAGCGGCGGTCATATCTAGTTATAGTCATCGCTTGATAGTAAAGGTCTCTTTTACTCACTTTTTTTTTTAAATCTTCAAGTCCTCCCTACTCACAGGTTCACTGTGTACATTGTGTGCACTCTTCTCCAAGCTCAAAACAATCGGTGGCCAGGATTTTCCTGAGGGAAGCAGCACATCTTCCCGACTGTATTGAAGGATCCGCAGTACATCTGCTTTCAGCCAGGAGCTCAGATCAGTGGAGCGTTTACATTTAAGCAGATCATTACTATAGCTTAAATTGTGTGTGTTTGTGTTAATTCTCCATATCTTATCCTTTAGCGTACCGTTGAGCAAGATGCAACATCAGCTGAGTGTGTGTACGAACTGAACTGTTGTTCATTTTCCATCACTGAATGTTTGAATCCAAATTTATCAGAACTTCATAAACATGGACAAGAAGACATGTTGTGCTGTCCACGAGAGAAAACTGCAGGATAACAAACCCTTTTCTACCTCATGGTTTAAAGTCTGTGTAAATGCTTCAATAGTGTTGAAGTAATAAAAAAAATGCATATAAATTAATTATAGTTTTACAAAGTTTAATAAAGCCCAATATAATCAGCTTGCAAAAAAAAAAAAAGATCTCCAAAATACTTGTAGATCATTCATTTTGTCTTAATTTTTATATATTCTTAATGATATTGAAAACATATTTGTCAAGTTTCCAAACATGACTGAATCTATTGCAGTCAAATTGAAGGAAAGAGACAATATTATTTGCCTATTTTAATATAGTTCATAGTATACTTCTATAAAGAGACACTTAAAGACTTGGGTATGAAAAGAGACATGGCCATTGTATAACTCGTATACACAAACCATTTTGAACCCTGATGATCGCCGCTTGCAGCTATATTTGTATTTACTATTAAAATGGAATCTTAAAATGCATATAATAATCTATTATATGCAAAGATTAGAAAGGTCTTATACTTTCTAAGCAATTTTAGATTACTGTATTGCAGCAGTTCTCATATTACTCTCTTTAGGATGCTTCACTTACACTATAGCAAGGTTCATTTGTGAGTCACTTTGAATAATGTCTGCTAAATCAGTAAATGTAAATGTAAAGATTGCATCTCTGCAAATTTGCCTGCAGACCTTTTTAACATCTGAACATTTTCATTGCAAATACAATAACAATATTTGATAACTGGTGATAAATTAAGACTGCATGGAAGCCTATCAGTCTGTCTGGATCATCTGAGGCTCTGCTCTCCTTTGTCACTCATTCTAACGGCCATCAAGGCATATCGCGATACGACTCGTAAGTGAATGTTTCCTTACAGGGTCTATTCAAATGATAAGTAAATCGGGAATGATGGTTCTGATGAGATGATCATTGCAAAAGACTATTTAACGTCTGTCTCTCGCAGCCCTCTCTACACGATCATCAACCCAGGTAAAAGCCTTCTTTCTTTCTCGGCTAAGTACTTTTTTGATACACACTTCAATTATGGATTACTTTATGTAATTAAATAGCTTAGCATTAAATGTAAAATGATGTTTTGCTTCTGTTTTGAACTTTTTTAAAATCTTTTTTAGTGGACAATTTAGCACAAATTTTAAGAACAGACCATTTTGTGTTCTTTACATATTTTATATTTATAAATCTTTTTTTTTTGTTAAACTATTGTTAAATAACATTCTACATTCAAAGTTTAAACAATATTGTGTGATGGAATAAAATTTTCTTAGAAATAAGAGAAAAAAGAAAATACAATCGCAGCAATGTGTGTGGACTTTTAACTTTATATAATTCATATAAAAACAGATCTTCGAATAAACTGGAATAAAAATATTTGTTTTCATTCCATTAATTTACCTGTGTGTGTCTATAGCTAAACCTGTCTTAAGAATAGAGAAAACTGTAATAGTTTTGATATTAAGTTTGTGTGCTATCTAAAGAATTGGAATTTTTTAATGAATTGTTTTGAAAGCATTGCTCTTAGTTTGGTGATTGATCAGGAGCACTGATAGAGAAGACGATCTTAGTTTGGGGGGGAAATATCCCAAATATAAGCTACTGCAGAACACTGATGTATTTGCATCTCTTTTGAAGATCTTTGCTATAATCGTGTCAAACATACGCTGTATAGAGCAAAGTAAATAAGTAAACATGTCTCAATGAGTTTCTTTTTCATAGGAGCCTATGAAAGATGAAGATGTTGAGCGAGAAGTTTGTTTTGATCACTGTGTTTCTCCAGCTGTGCTTCTCTGCGCATGATGTTAAAGCCGTGAGCATCCAAGATTTACACATTTTATATACTTTTCAAAATTTCATACACTTATTTTATCTGTATGGTTTATTAGTGCAGTTTACAGTTAAATTATTTATTTATATATATTTTTTAATCTTCACAGTATGATTTTGGGGACCTGCTGGAATTTCCTAGACGTCAATTCGCAGGCATACCGGCTTATAAACACTATGCTGTATATGTTGGTGGTGTGCATGTGGAGGGAAAGAGGGAAGATCAGAATATTTTTGAGATGCAAAGTATGACATCATGTCTTTCAAATTTATTACAAAATCTTTTGCAGACTGTTATACCCATTATACATTCATTAAGCTTTTAAAATTGCATCACTTTTCAACAGAGGATCCAGCCGGCTGCCAATTCGATACACTACCAGGTCCCTTTACAGTGAACAATTATTTAGACGGAGAACGCCCACGACAGACCACAGAAAACATGACAAGAACCATTCAAGAACTAATGAATAGCGACACGTGTAGAGATTATCATCTCTTAACTGGGAATTGTGAACAAATTGCCACACAGGTTCGATATGGTCGACGCTTCTGCAATCAGGTATGGCATATAGAGTAAATATAAAAATCAATAATTAAAAAATAATTCTGACAATCTAACAATTTGGACATTCTGATAAATAATGTTCTTATTATGGAAATGTTTGTGTAGCCGGGAACCATAGTTGGACCAGGGGCCAGACTGACCGGTGTGGGAAGAAAAAAGAAAAGACGTGAAGCTTCAGCAGCCGCTTGAAGATCAGCATCACTTTCTTCTTTTCCTTTAATCTTCCTAACCGTAAAGAAGATCTTAATAAACCTGCAAGAATGTAGTAAATGTGCAGTTTGTCTTGTCTTGTTAAATGCCTTAAAACCACAGTTCTGCATACTTTTTTGGCACATCTATATTTATGTATGTGTAGTTTTGTCTTAAAAAACATCTGTAACATCCTTCGCTCTATGAGAACTTCTCAAAGGCAGATCATAAACAAAAATATTTGATTAAAAATAGATGTCAGTGCTCAGTACAGCATTAACCCAGGGCATAAAATCTGTTATATTAACATCAATCTGAAGAATCTGATTACGAGATTCATTGAGATTAATTGAAAACAGGATTTATAAATATTAAACACAGAAACGTGACTGTACATGAAGAGAAGCTCATGATGACTGCATAATCTGAAATGCAGAAGATACACACTTGCGTGCACACACACACACACACACACACACACACACACACACACACACACACATAGGCTACATCTGGTTCACTATCTTTGTGGGGACTCTCCATAGCCGTAATGGTTTGGACAATCTGTATATTCTGTCCTGTTACACTAACCCGACCCCTAAACCCTACCCATCACACAAAACTTTCTGCATTTTTACATTTTCAACAAAATATAATTCAGTATGTTTAGTAACCCATTTCTCTCTTGAGGAACCGCTGGCTGCTGACTGCCCAAAAACACATTTTGTTAAATAAATTCAAACTCTACATTTCAAAATGCTAAAACTCTTTTTCAGGGAATTTACAGTTAAACACTCAAGGGAGTTAGAAGTGCAGTAAATTTAAGACAAAAGTAAGAATTATAATAAATGAAAGAAAATGGTGAAGATAGTTTGCAGTTTCATCAGCTTCAAGACTCACAGGAGTTCGTAGGCCGTCCCGCGTACAAAAATATATGGGAATATACTGCAAAATATAATGTGATATATTACATACATAAATAAATTTCCATATATGGGAAACTAGTGCTTATATTTTTCACTATACTGCAATATATGCATTGACCATGTATGGCTATATATTAATACATATAAAATATTTATAAATGAGGACAAAAATAGCATTACATGCAATATTCACAAAGTTTTATCCTTTATTGCGTACATATATGCACATACATGTTCCCATATAAATGTGAATGTATGTTCACACATACACACACACACAGTCACAGAACAACCGATGTGTTCCCAGCATGCTTTGCTTCTTACTGTTAAAGGAGAGCAAATGTTACAATTAAGTGTTATTTAATGTGTTTTGCTCAATATTAAAATAGGGAGTAGATCGGTTTTAAGTGTTTAATGTTCTATTATTTGGGAATTTAAAAGGTTTTCTGGTATGTCTGAGTTTTTGGGGTCACCATTGTGCTGTTGTTCAGTTGACGATTGGCCAAAAACCATGTATAATAACTATATTTTAAAAGTAGTGGCTGTGCACAGTTATAGTCTCTAGTCTAAATACTTCAGTACATGCGGGTGTGCTTGTGCTTCTGCCAACTAGCTTGAAAATATGAAACATTTATAATGTAAACGATTAAAAATGAACAGATATGTATTTCAATATATACTTCTTATGCTGCATGAGTACATATATCTGCAATATATTACACATGCATATCTGATCACATGTGCAAATATTCTGAAATGTATTACTTAATATATTAGTAAATATATTGTCACATATTTTTCAATATATGAAAAGTGGCATTACCTTATGTACTATTCAATATAGGCTATTGTAATATATTAACACAATATATTATTCTGTATATTTTCAAATATACTATTAAACTATTTAATATATTGATCATTCATATATAGGGAAACATATTTTCTTTTCATAAGGGTAGGTGTCAACATGTCGAAGAAAACAAGTCAGTCAATCTCCAATAACGCCACTTGTTCCTTAACCTGTAACCAAGAATACTAACACACACACACACACACACACACACACACACACACACACACACACACACACACACACACACACACACACACATGTTCTTCAAGATTGGATTTGGTCGGACTCTAACTATAAACAGGAGAGTCTTCTCAAAACATCAAGATAACATGTTCTTTCTCTCAGTGCGAGGACACTTTAATCTAGCAGGAAAGTAAACGCTTTAACTAAGAAATGGTCAGTCAAACAATAGATTTCAATGACCCCTGTGACCCCTGTGTCAGGGTAACCTAGAAAAGCAGATGTATGTAATGACACATGTTGAAGACCTTTCTCAAACACAAAACCAGTCCATATTTCATTTCTGGAAGCCGGGCTAAATGAGCAAGCACTGTTACTGCATTCCTGACATGGGCTCAGATATCAAATACAGACATTAAAGAATACATGAAAAGAATATTTCAGTAATTACACTGGTAACTTCTATAACAAATTAAAATCTCATAAGCTTAGAGAAACTCATTTAACTCATTTGATATTTAGAAGAAAAAATATGGATCCAGAATCCACTCCGTTCACCTTTTATGCAACTCAAAATTTAATCATTCTCTGAATCAAGCGCTATAGTTTTCTATCCAACATGAACCTACAGTCAATCATAGCACAATGACTGTCAAAATACTAACATTTGACGGCATTATGAAAACTGCATGTTTTTAGCAAAGCCCCGAATATGTTGTTACCTTGTCATTCTCATAGATCAAAACAATTAATCAGAAAAACAAACGTGAATAAGATTACAGCAGCCGCGATTACCTAATCACGAAAAGTAACCTACATATTACAGTTTTATTTATATTTTTCCCTTTGCATTAACGGTTCTTTGCTTTTGCAGCGTTGAGCATTGTAGCCAATCACAGACATATCGGTTGAACGCACCGGCCAATCAGAGGCGTTTAAATGACTCGCTGTGCTTAATGTGTTTTTGCGCGAGCTCACCGAGTTCTGCACGTTCGCAAACCTGTCATTATTATTGGCAATGTAAAATATGAGATTCACTGCAATGTATTTGATATTCTTTATGCTACTCTGATGGACTCAATTCAATTTCAATTCAAAATTTTATTTGTCACATACACAGTCATACACAGTACGATATGCAGTGAAATGCTTACACGACTGCCATTGACCATAGAAAAAATATCAATATAACAGATATAGAAATATAGAAATAAAAATTTGTCAAAGATGAAAATATAAATATGATAAATATATTTGTGCAGTGGTCCATAAGATAAAAATATGAAAATATAAAAATTTGAAAATATAAACAAAGATATAAATGAAAATATAAATGAAAATATGAAAATATAAATATAAATATAAATATATAGTGCAAAGTGTGCATGAGTGTATCCAGGGTGGCCATGGATACCCAGTCAATGTTGGATATTGCAATGATATATTATATTACAGTTTTTTACGATTGCTATGACAGATTTTTCAATACTTTTAACAACTTTCCAAAACCCTTAACACAGTTAGCACTACATCCGCCTGTGTAAGCTATACTATTAACACATTTCTTGTTGCTTTAACACAAAATGCATACAATTAACACAAATTTAAAATGCTTGAACTTCTTTTACACACAAGCTCAAACAAGAACAAAACAATGGATTTTTACTGCCAAATTTACCAATGCTTTAACACTGTATGTCAGAACAGATAACACCATGTTCTAAACCTAACCTTACAGGATAAAGTCAAGGTAAACAGCTGCTTATGTGAATTGAAACACAAATATATCCCCTGTATTTTATTCTATTCTTACTGAGAAACAGCTGATTGAATTATGCAAATAATTAGAAGATCTTTTTTTTATTTTTATTTTTTTTATTCTTCTGGTGCTTTTTCTGTTCATATATTTTGTATTTTCACATCATTCCATTGCTAGTAAGAAACAGCTGATTAAAGTTATGCAAATATGGGACAATGTGGCATTCCACCATTCCCGTCTAGTCACAGCCAGGTTTGACGCCCATCAGAGGATGATGTCCATTTTCCTTGCCCCTTACTTCCCTTTCCTCAACCCCATTGAGGAGTTTTCTCAGCCTGGAGATGAAAGGTTTTTGACCATAGTCCACAGGACCAAATGTCCCTCCTGTATGCAAAAGATGCTGCATACCAAGACATCACAGCTGAACACTGCCAGGATAAGGCAAGCCAAAAGATTCTTCCCAAGATGCCTTGCCAGGGAAGATATCAGGTGTGATGTGGATGAGAACGTGGACAAATGCAGAAGACCGGGCAGATTAGAAGATGGCCTTTTCTGTTTGTATATTTTGTATTTTCACATACAGTAATACTGTAAATGGCAGCTATATTGCATATTTTTGTTATCTTGCAGAAATGTCCTGTTGCAAATAAAGCCGTTACAGCAGTAATTCTGTCTCTGTCATCTTTTTTTCATAAACCATACATTCCATAAAGCTATAAGGGTCATTTATTTTGTTATATTGAATTTTTGCTGCAAAAAAACAACAACAAAATGCATTTACATTACAAACAAAACAAAAATGTAGAGAGACTTCAAAAGAAACTGCAGTGCAAAACACAATCTATGATCAATACAATATCTATAGATATAATAGATATAGTATAATATATCTATAGAATAATATGTCTGTTGTATAAGGGCAGACCTGACACATATAAAATAATGCAGTTTCTGTAATTCCATCTGATGTTAGTGTTTTTTATGACATTGTGCTATGATTGACTAAATGTTCCTGGTGGAAGAGAACATGTGTTAATGTTTTGGTAGACATGGTGTATTGTGTTAGTGTATTATTGTATTTTGAAAATTAGTTTTGCAGTTTAGTTTATAATGTGTGATTTTGAGCATGAAATTAACCGTTTTGCCAATTGTGTGTTTTAGGTGTGTTGGTGCGTTAAGAGTTTAGGAAACTTGTTAAATGTATTGAAAAATCTGTCATAGCGATTGTAAAAAACTGTATTAGTCCTGTGTTGTGATTATGGTTGTGGTTGAGAGACCTTATCGCCTGCGGGAAGAAGCTCCTCCTCAGTCTCTCTGTGTTGGCCTTCAGGGAGCGAAAGCGCTTTCCAGACCGCAGCATTGTTAGGATGGCTGAGGTCCTTCACTATCTTCCTGAACACATTTTGCAAAACTTCGCTCATTGTGCCAAAACTCTACACACAAGTAAACATGACATAACACTGGGAAATATACCATTCACATCTGTGTCAAATTGAAACTCTACTATCAAAACCTAAACTCTGCTATCAAAACCTAACATTCATTTGTCAAAATGTAACTCTGATGACAAAATGACACATACTTGCATCATATGCATACACTTTCAGATCAGGGGGAACACACTAGTCTACTTTATATAAAACACTGCAGTCTTTGATTTTCACTGTTTATTCAGAAGGCATATTTTCAGAAGGCACATTTTCAAACAACCAAAAATTGTGCAAAAAAAAAAAAGTGTCCACAATTGCCCTTTGGCCAATTACATTACGACCCCGTCGTCTTGTTTTGCTCAGGTCGAATTCAGCTTTATCAATGAAAATGAATTCATGAGGCTGTGCAGCTTCATCCATGGCCAAGATTCTCTGTAACAAAAAAAACAACATATTACTGTACTACAGTGCTACACATACAGAACCCTCACCCCATCACACAGGTACCTGTGTAGCTCTCCGAATGGATCCATGTAGTACTGATATGGTACATATTCAGCTGCTACTGGATTTCACCAATACTGTATTGTAAATGTAAAGGACAGTTACACTTACCCGTACATATTCAGCTCGAAGTCCTTTGACCCTGACACTGTTCCTCTCAAATGGGACCCTGTAGAGCTGCTTCATGGTGATGTTGTGTTTTCCCAAGATGCGTCTGATGGTGGTGATGCTCACATGGTTGATGTTGTTGAACACTTGCCTGTCTGCAAGTATTTTCTGTCGTAGCTGGTGGAGACGGATGGCATTGTCTGCCCTCACTAGGTCCACAATGGCAAGTTCCTGCTGTTGTGTGTACAGGCGTTGGCGTCCTCCCCAGAAGGTCTTAGTCATTCTAGAGAAATACAACCACAAATTGTCCTCGGTTTGCTTCTTTTTCTAACAGTACTTTACTATATATACTGTATCATCCACTGTACTGAAACATGTCAATATAAGTAATCATGGTGTGTTTCACAAAAACTACCACTTTGGCTGCAAAAGGAGCATTAGCACCCTGCAATACCCTGTTGTTTTACATGATGTGGTAATGTGATATACTGTAGTACAGTGCTGTAAATACCATCTGAGTAGAGTAGAAGGCAGAGAGGTGAAGACATACCTGTTTTCTAGTCAGAATGTTCTTACAGATGCCACTGTGAAGCGGCTTAGATGTGGGTGGACTCTCTGCCCAGCCTCATAGTCAGGCCATGGTTGATGACATGGTCCACCAAAGTTGCTCTTATATCATCAGAAATAGGGGTGGGTGCATGGCCTCTTCGACCTTGACCTTGTCCTCTTCGTCCTCCACGTCCTCCTCATCCTCCTCGTCCTCCTTGTCCTTCTCATCCTCCTCATCATCCTCGTCCTCCTCATCCTCCTCGTCCTCCTCGTCCTTCTCATCCTCCTCATCATCCTCGTCCTCCTCATCCTCCTCGTCCTCCTCGTCCTTCTCATCCTCCTCATCATCCTCGTCCTCCTCATCCTCCACATCTTCCTCTTCCTCTTCCTCTTGCTCTCCCTCCATCCATGCTTGCAAAGTTCTTGAAATGGCTAAACTGAGGGCTTTTTGTAGCTGGCTGATTGGTGTTCAGTTTTGCAAGTAAGTGTCTTCATGTGTGTATTTGAGTGGTTGCAATTACCCGATGTGTTTTGTATTTTGGATACATGTGTTTTCCAAATGGCACCCTGAGATTTCATTTTTGAACGAAGTGTCTTATGTATGAAATAGAGTGTAGTATGTAGGACCAAGTGTGTTGCATAAAGGAGCAAGTGTGTTGCAGAATAGCAACTAGAGTGCAAAGCAGCGCTTTTGTTTAAGGTATGGGTACATGTGTTTGAGGTATGGTAACAAAAGCTTCAAGTTGTGTTACTTTAGTCTAAGCATGGGTCTATAGTGTTCAAGCAACGGGCAAAAACTGTAAAGATAGCCTACCGTTCAACAGAAGGATATACGAATGCCTGGTAAAATGTAAGTAGATAAACATTTAATATTTGATAAATATTATTAAGCATATTTTAAGCCGATACATAAACATCTCTCATCATTGGGGTGGGGGAACGGATTTCGACAGCTGAACTATTTGCCGTCGGATTCTGTTCCCCCTATGTTTCTTAAACAATGCGGTTCTAATATTTATCACATTGCAGTTAATTACTTGATCCAATAGCCTAGTGGTCAGTGCACTCTGTACTGTATTTCATTTATTTTTAGCTTATTGCGACCCGAGTTCAAGTCCCAGTTCGTCAAACTTTCTTGATACTATACTGTCCTATCATAATAAAAGGCAAAAAAATATATTCTTTAAACTGATGCAAGTTAAGCTCCATCCACACACAAAAATAAAATCAGCATTTTTTTGAGCCATTACATCAACACCTCTCATAATGGGAATGGGGGAACGGATTTCGACAGCTGTATTTTTTGCCGTCGGATTCTGTTCCCCCTATGTTTCTAAAACAATGCGGTTCTAATATTTATCACATTGTAGCTAGTTACGTGATCCAATAGCCTAGTGGTCAGTGCACTCTGTACAGTAATTCATTGATTTTCAGCTTATTGCGACCCGAGTTCAAGTCCCAGTTCGTCAAACTTTCTTGATACTATACTGTCCAATCATAATAAAAGACAAAAAAATATATTCTTTAAACTGATGCAAGTTAAGCCCCATCCACACACAAAAATAAAATCAGCATTTTTTTAGTCATTACATCAACACCTCTCATAATGGGAGTGGGGGAACGGATTCCGACAGCTGTTTTTTTTTTGCCGTCGGATTCTGTTCCCCCTGTGTTTCTTACACACTGAGGTTCTAATATTTATCACATTGCGGCTAGTTAGGTGATCCAGTAGCCTAGTGGTCAATGCACTCTATTTACTGTAATTCATTGTTTTTTAGCTTATTGCGACCCGAGTTCAAGTCCCAGTTCGTCAAACTTTCTTGATACTATACTGTCCTATCATAATAAAAGGCAAAAAAATATATTCTTTAAACTGATGCAAGTTAAGCCCCATCCACACACAAAAATAAAATCAGCATTTTTTTAGTCATTACATCAACACCTCTCATAATGGGAGTGGGGGAACGGATTCCGACAGCTGTTTTTTTTTTGCCGTCGGATTCTGTTCCCCTTGTGTTTCTGACACAATGCGGTTCTAATATTTATCACATTACAGTTAATTACTTGATCCAATAGCCTTGTGGTCAGTGCACTCTATTCTGGCATTTGTTGATTTTCAGCTTATTGCGACCCGAGTTCAAGTCCCAGTTCGTCAAACTTTCTTGATACTATACTGTCCAATCATAATAAAAGACAAAACAATATATTCTTTAAACTGATGCAAGTTAAGCTCCATCCACACACAAAAATAAAATCATCTCTTTTTAAGTCATTATATCAACACCTCTCATAATGGGAATGGGGGAACGGATTCCGACAGCTGTTTTTTTTGCCGTCGGATTCTGTTCCCCCTGTGTTTCTTACACACTGAGGTTCTGATATTTATCACATTGATGCTGTTTAAGCTCCATCCACACACAGAATAGAATGAGCATATTTTAAGCCGATACATAAACATCTCTCATCATTGGGGTGGGGGAACGGATTTCCACAGCTGAACTATTTGCCGTCGGATTCTGTTCCCCCTGTTTCTTACAGAATGCGGTTCTAATATTTATCACATTGCGGCTAGTTAGGTGATCCAGTAGCCTAGTGGTCAGTGCACTCTGTACTATATTTCATTTATTTTTAGCTTATTGCGACCCGAGTTCAAGTCCCAGTTCGTCAAACTTTCTTGATACTATACTGTCCTATCATAATAAAAGGCAAAAAAATATATTCTTTAAACTGATGCAAGTTAAGCTCCATCCACACACAAAAATAAAAGCAGCATTTTTTTAAGCCATTACATCAACACCTCTCATAATGGGAGTGGGAGAACGGATTCCGACAGCTGTATTTTTTTGCCGTCGGATTCTGTTCCCCCTGTGTTTCTTACACACTGAGGTTCTGATATTTATCAAATTGATGCTGTTTAAGCTCCATCCACACACAGAATAGAATGAGCATATTTTAAGCCGATACATCAACATCTCTCATCATTGGGGTGGGGGAACGGATTTCGACAGCTGAACTATTTGCCGTCAGATTCTGTTCCCCCTATGTTTCTTAAACAATGCGGTTCTAATATTTATCACATTGCAGTTAATTACTTGATCCAATAGCCTAGTGGTCAGTGCACTCTGTACCGGAATTCATTGATTTTCAGCTTATTGCGACCCGAGTTCAAGTCCCAGTTCATCAAACTTTCTTGATACTATACTGTCCAATCATAATAAAAGACAAAAAAAATATATTCTTTAAACTGATGCAAGTTAAGCTCCATCCACACACAAAAATAAAATCAGCATTTTTTAAGCCATTACATCAACACCTCTCATAATGGGAATGGGGGAACGGATTCCGACAGCTGTTTTTTTTGCCGTCGGATTCTGTTCCCCCTGTGTTTCTTACACACTGAGGTTCTAATATTTATCACATTGATGCTGTTTAAGCTCCATCCACACACAGAATAGAATAAGCTTATTTTAAGCCGATACATAAACATCTCTCATCATTGGGGTGGGGGAACGGATTCCGACAGCTGAACTATTTGCCGTCGGATTCAGTTCCCCCTATGGTTCTTACACAATGAGGTTCTAATATTTATCACATTGTAGCTAGTCATGTGATCCAGTAGCCTAGTGGTCAGTGCACTCTGTACAGTAATTCATTGATTTTCAGCTTATTGCGACCTGAGTTCAAGTCCCAGTTCATCAAACTTTCTTGATACTATACTGTCCAATCATAATAAAAGACAAAAAATATATATTCTTTAAACTGATGCAAGTTTAGCTCCATCCACACACAAAAATAAAATCAGCATTTTTAAGCCATTACATCGACACCTCTCATAATGGGAGTGGGGGAACGGATTCCGACAGCTGTTTTTTTTGCCGTCGGATTCTGTTCCCCCTGTGTTTCTTACACACTGAGGTTCTGATATTTATCAAATTGATGCTGTTTAAGCTCCATCCACACACATAATAGAATAAGCTTATTTTAAGCCGATACATAAACATCTCTCATCATTGGAGTGGGGGAACGGATTTCGACAGCTGAACTATTTGCCGTCGGATTCTGTTCCCCATATGTTTCTTACACAATGCGGTTCTAATATTTATCACATTTCAGATGATTACTTGATCCCATAGCCTTGTGGTCAGTGCACTCTGTACTGTAATTCATTAACTCTCAGCTTATTGCAACCCGAGTTCAAGTCCCAGTTCGTCAAACTTTCTTGATACTATACTGTCCTAATAAAAGACAAAAAAATATATTCTTTAAACTGATGCAAGTTAAGCTCCATCCACACACAAAAATAAAATCAACATTTTTTAAGCCATTACATCAACACCTCTCATAATGGGAGTGGGGGAACGGATTCAGACAGCTGTATTTTTTGCCGTCGGATTCTGTTCCCCCTGTGTTTCTTACACACTGAGGTTCTGATATTTATCAAATTGATGCTGTTTAAGCTCCATGCACACACAGAATATAATAAGCATATTTTAAGCCGATACATCAACATCTCTCATCATTGGGGTGGGGGAACGGATTTCGACAGCTGAACTATTTGCCATCGGATTCTGTTCCCCCTATGTTTCTTACACAATGCGGTTCTAATATTTATCACATTGCAGTTAATTTCTTGATCCAATAGCCTAGTGGTCAGTGCACTCTGTACTGTATTTCATTAACTCTCAGCTTATTGCGACCCGAGTTCAAGTCCCAGTTTGTCAAACTTTCTTGATACTATACTGTCCAATCATAATAAAAGACAAAAGAATATATTCTTTAAACTGATGCAAGTTAAGCTCCATCCACACACAAAAATAAAATCAGCATTTTTTAAGCCATTACATCAACACCTCTCATAATGGGAATGGGGGAACGGATTCCGACAGCTGTTTTTTTTGCCGTCGGATTCTGTTCCCCACATATTTCTGACACACTGAGGTTCTAATATTTATCAAATTGATGCTGTTTAAGCTCCATGCACACACCGAATATAATAAGCATATTTTAAGCCGATACATAAACATCTCTCATCATTGGAGTGGGGGAACGGATTTCGACAGCTGAACTATTTGCCGTCGGATTCTGTTCCCCCTATGTTTCTTACACAGTGAGGTTCTAATATTTATCACATTGCAGCTAGTCATGTGATCCAATAGCCTAGTGGTCATGCATAATTAAAAATAAAATATTATTTGCAAATATGAATGAATTTTACTTGAAGATTTTACTGAAATGAAAACATGAAATTGCTTCTGTTGATAAACAACAAATCCAGCATACACGGCCTTTGGTTACTATGGAAGCTTTTTTTCTAGCACAGAATAAAAAAAGTAGGCCTACAAAAGGTAATTGTGACTTTTTATCTCACAATTCTGACTTTTTTTTTCCCACAGAATTGTGAAATATGAAAATAGGCAGGCAGGCAACCGTTCAGTGCTAAATAAATATACATACATATAATGTGTTTATTATAGTGCTCAATAATGCTCACACCACCTTATTTTGGGTAAAAATATTAAAACATTGTGACATAAAAAGGCAAACTATATATATATATATATATATAAGAGGGATCATACAAAATGCATGTTGCAAATGTTTACATTGTAGTCCACAAGACAAAAAAATTGCTGAATTTATAAAAATGGGTTAATGGGTTAATGAAACACACCAGGGCCACACACAGAGGTGCATTTCCTCCACTAGAGGGCCCTATAGAGCCCTCAACACCCCGCTGAGGGCCTCATCATCACAAAGTGTTTAATGAAGCCTGAACTCCTCATGGATCAGTTAGGACTGGTTGATTATTGACATCATATTTTCATTACATAACTGCAATTAATGCATGCCTCTATTAATCGAGTTGAATATGTATGAGTGTTTGTGCTTGTGTTTTGAAAGATTTGCTGAGATTAACAAACCCCCCAGTTCTCCACAATGCCTCTTTGTTAGTGGAAAACAGATTAGCGGGTCAAGTGACCGGAGGTGTGGGCGTCTCATGCTCTCCTCCACTCCATCCTTCCTTCTTAACGGTTCCGGTACCGACCGTCAGCTCACACAACATCACACGCTGTGAGGAGAGTGGCTTATTTCTTATAGAGAGTGTTTGAGGCCTTCAGACGAGGAATAGTAAGCAGT